>JAJLUR010000212.1:0-23728 GCA_030674225.1 Blastobotrys terrestris | reverse complement strand
TGGCCAGAAGTAATTGTGTCAGTTTGCAATTTCGGAAAATGGAAAAATCTTGTTTGCTTGATATATTTCTGGCCCGTTCGCGATCTCTTTGTTTTTGCAGACATTGACCTAGCAACATCAAAGACTTGTTGATAGCACAGCTTTCTGCTAATCGACTACCAGCCGTCTTTGCGACCTTGTTTCTTTCAGATCCTGCCAAGTCAACAATTGTCAAACTAGAAGAGTTCACTGGCTTGTGCTGTTTCTTGGATATCTTCTTGACTTCGATTGTAGTAAATGCATGGGATCTACTGCTATAGTCATTCAATCCTGTAGAATTAGCCTTTCTAATGGACAAGCCCTTCTCAACCACTTTGAAAGCCTCGTTGCGTTCACCAACGTAAACTTTTTGGACATCAGCAAGGTACGATTTGCCAGTTTGTGAATCAGTCTTTACCAACAACCCTCGTCTTTTATCCGTATCTTCCAATAAGTTAAAAACGCGGTCATTGTAAATTTCCACCATTGATATGTAAACGGCATAAGAGTATTTCTCGTCATCCTCCAGACCAAACTTTTCTTCGCACATCGACTTATTGTTATACCTCACTTTGCTGTTTTTGGACCAATCCAAGAACAGTCCTGCCTCGATTCCGCTTGATGTTCGGCTTGTGTTCCTATCACTAGCACTTTCGGCTACCTCAAATTCACTAATGTTTTTTGAAATAGATTTGAAAATAGTGTCGATTGCCAACTGAATCATACCAGGAGTTTGCCGATAGCCCAAAACCGTGTGACTCTTGCCAGAACCTGATGAGCCCATTGTAAAGAATAGCGAGTCTCGGTTGTTAATAAGGACATTCTCAACTAAGGGTAACACTGTTCCTTTATAAACTTCAATTTGATTGCAGCTCTCCCTAAAGATTCCAGAAAAGCTGAATTTCTCTTCCGTCTTGTATTTACTTCCTTTTGGAGGATCAACTTCCACTTCGCTAGTTCCATGAACTACGCGAAGATACGACTCATTCTCGGTAACTCCTGGCTTGGGCTTTATTCGGAGATATACTGGTAGAATTGTATTTCCATTACTGTTATCGTCCATTTTGTTTATCTTTTGGTTTGAATTATTGGTAGTTTCTCTCCTTGGTCTAGTTTGTTATGTTTACCTATTTAGTGATACATAAACAAATCAAAGCCGCACAGATATCAATGAGATTTAAACAGTAGAGCCCTAACCCTATGAGCTCAAAAAAATGAGTACTTTATCTTTACCCTTATTAATTTGGCTAATGAGAGTTGTCACTAAAGGCTGACTTCAAACTTCTACTTCATGAATAATAGTTTCGGTTGCTTTTTGTAGGAGAAGGCCTGGAGCACCGCCATCTCCGGACTTGAGTAAATACAGCTAGTTGTATATGAACTGAAGCCACACATCCGATATATGCATATGCGTATATAAATTACTATAAGTTTGTGGCACCAACCAATACTACTATATGTCGATGCTAAGGTTTGTATTGCACATCTCTTTCCACTCGATCTCACCGGTTTGATAGACGGTGATCGGTATGCCGGGAGACCGATGCAACTGATTTTGTGTATGGTCCTAATTCGCAAAAAGGTCTGTCTGGAGTACGACATCATAAAAAAATTACCTATGATCAGAAGGGGATTTGCTAATAGTGTATGCATACTTGGCAGCCGCAGAATGGCTTTGATGACACCATCCGGTCGTTCATTTGCCACCAAGAAAAACGATGATGAGATCAAAATTGAAATGAAAATTGAACCGTTACCTCGCCCCAACGAAGACAATGAGACTAAAAGAGCTCGATTGCTCTACCAAAGTCGTAAAAGAGGCATTTTGGAGACTGATTTGTTATTGAGCAGGTTTGCCAAAAAATACTTGGGTACCATGACTAGAGAGGAGATGGATGAATACGACGAATTATTGGACCAGGCAGATTGGGATATCTATTACTGGGCCACCAAAAATTATGACATCAAGCCATGTCCTGAACGATGGGAAAAATCTGAAATTATGCACAAGCTGCGCGATTTGAGTGAAAACAAGGAAAGAGTCGTTATGAGAATGCCAGACCTGTAAACAGAAAGATTAGTATATAATAGCAAAGATATTTTTGAGTTTATAGCAATGGTCTCCTGATAAATACATGCATATAACGCATCCCTCTCTGGCCGAACACTTTTAAAATACAACAACGTCGCACTGAAACTCGTGTTTGCTCTATTTTCATTGCTAGTCTTGCCAGTTCATGTAGTTCCATTGCCCATCGATTACATAGGCACTAGAGACGAGGAGACATCAGCAAGCGACGCTCAGTTCATCTCCAATATGAACACAATGCTTGCTGGAGCAGGAGACATGTGTGACACTTACAAGGTGCTGAATACAATGGCACCGGACAATTAGCCGTATATTCGATTGCTACGAACGTTGATACCTTGGTAGGTATGTCAAACAACTATTGTGTGGCAACAAAAAGCCATCTGAAATGCGGTGAATGGAAACCTATAATGAAGACTGCCCTCACACCATTTTTGGACCATTTAAGTATATACGATTGAACAATTAGACAAACACCCTCAGGACCGGGGTTCTACGATTGGCAGGCTGGGCCAAGATTTGAAAAAGGTGGCACAATGTGGCGACAGCGCTGGAATTGATACATTGAGACTGAAAATTTCGATCAATCAATTGAAACATCAATTAGTAGTCCACAAAAAAAAAAAAAAAGTGAAATAAAATAAAATAAAATAGAATAAAATAAAAAAAAATAATAATAATATATCCTATTACCCACACATGTTGTCATTAGTCATTTCATGTTTATTGTACATTTCAATTAAAATCGTCATCATCTGCAATTGCGGATGAGTTTAGAGCGTCGTGATAATTCAAGTTATGCTTATAGTAGTCTAGATCCACATCTGGTGTGAAGTCCGGAGTGATACCGGTGTGCTGATTACCAGGAGAATCTGTCCCCAACTTTGCGAGACCAATCTCAGCAGATGTTTTCCCAAACTCTGTTACTGGCTGATTAGTACTCCGTTGAAGGGACTGGATTGTGTCTTGGAGTTCAAGCTCTCTTCTATTCTGGTCATCAATGATTTGCTGTAGCTTCCTAATATAATCCACAGACCTGGCCAGAATGGTGCCTTTGTTGGGCTTGTCATCCTTGGACCCATTGTATGCGTTTGGATCATTCGATGCGGCAAGAAATGCCTCTGGGAGTAGATCACATAGTTCCTTGATCTTCTCATTAATGTTATCTCTGCGGCGTCGCTCTACTGCATTATGGCTCTCTCTTCTACGACGTCGCCGTTCGGCCAATATTTGCTGTTGCTTTTCTTCCCCTCCCATCTGTGGCTTTAAGTATTTGCCACCAGACACGTTCGTAATGGAAGAAGGCGGCGATGTATACGAGTTATTGTACGGAGTGGATGATGACTGTGAATTGGGGTAGTTGTTATCCTGCAAGAAACGCTGTGTGTGCGTCTGGGGAATGTTCATTTTCCCCAGCATAAAATCATCGAACGGAGACGTGCTCTCTGGGACTGGAGGCGTAGTCCCATAATTCGAATGATAAGAAGACGGTCCACCACCACTACCAGGACCCATGTTTCGGTTAGGTGTGTTGGACGAGAAGCCAATGCTCGCAGCTGCCATCGCATGGGCATTGTTGAACGGAGGCGAATGGACGCCTTCTAAATCCAGCAAATCACGTTCATCGATCATAGACGACGACACATCGTCAAAATGGCTCTCGCCACCGCGGGTGAGGTATTGGCGATTCATGAGTGAGTCACCGTACTCATCTTCCGGTTCCTGTTTAATGTGTGGAGTCGCCATTGTTCATTATTCTAACAGGGAGAGAGAGAGAGAGAGAGAGAGAAAAAGAAAACAGCAAAAAAAAAAAAAAAGAAACCAAAAACAACAAAAAAATAAAAGCCACACAAGTAAAAATAAACTAGTTGAACGGTATGTGGTGAGGAAGCGCGAGTTGTTATGTGTGGGGAAGCCAGGCTCTTGTTGGGAGGTTATAGCATTATATATAGATTCATCCCACGTCTGTATCGGTTGCGTCGGTCACCCACCAAATGCGGCAACCCATCGATCGATTACTTTGCCCAGATCTATGGTGTCGGATAATTTTTGTCTATACGCCTCATACGGTCCGCACAGCTATTTTTGTTCTATTATTATTATTATATTTATGTATTCTTTTTGTGTAGCCGTCCACAGGTTGATTAACACCTTATAAAAATTGTGTGCTGGCGCACAGACATCTCCTCCCCCCCCCCCCCTCTTTGTAGCTGGCCGATATAGGATGAGGTATCTTGGCCCCTGCGCCCAGGCAGGGCCTGATCCAGTCGCGATTGCGCGCGATGAGACATATATGCCTTCTGAGCCGCAGGATATGTGGCGCGGTATCTATATAGCTTCTTTTACGGCCTAGGGAAGAATCCAAAAGGTGTGAGGGTAATGCAGCCGAAAGGCACTAAGATGTGTCCGCTCAGATGACGAAAGGGTTGTGATGGACGTATTTTCAGATAGAATGGGGCACATGAGTAGTCAGGACGACTGCTACCGGGACAATGGTCTGGAAGAAAATCACGACAATCACTGCACTAAACATATAGCCCAGGGTTTGATGATTTCCTGGTCACGTTAATCACTATCCTTTTAACAGCCGTATCTATCTGCCGCGCAGCTGTCCTCAGCTTCGTTACCACTATCTGAGCGTTTTTGACGTGTGGGGGATATCCTGCAGACGGAAAGGCTCACATCGTGGTGCTTGCGATAGGTTAAACGGCAAAAAAAAAAAAAAAAAAGCACGTGCACAGCTCCACGGATTCATTTCTAGAAAGAATGGCCGTTCACAGTGCATACACGGATACCGTAGGGCGATGCTTCCGACAGCTTCAAAAAGAAGAAAAAAAAAAAAAAAAAAAAGTATGTCGACTTGTGCTTTTGTCTTTTTGCTAGGAAAGAAGATCACCCATAGGACGATTCCGAACCACCCCAGGAATTCAGCTCGCAACCCCCAATGTCGTTTGCTACTTCCTTTCTAGAAAAGTCTGGGCTGTTTGGTATCTGTGGGTCCCGCGGTGGTGGGTGTGCATAGTAGTATGTGGTGTCACTATCAACTCCGTTGGGGAGTAGAAAAGTCACAAGCTCGGAAGACCGAAGTTCTCGACAAAATAGAGGACAGATAGCACAGGATGAGTGAGAATGCGTTCAGAACACAGCTAAACTCATGGAGAAGTAGCTTGCCAACGGTCAATGCGACGGGGGCACCAGTAAATGGTGATGGGTCCTTCATGGACCGGGTGAAATCGCTGAATCCCTTCTCCGAAGGAAACAACTTCATCAGGCTGCCCGTATCTGAGCGGGAAGGACGAGAACAGAGCGAAATAGTGGAGGAACCGGCTTGGTTCAACCTCTCACGATGGGACCGGCTGCTCATCTTTGGCGTGTGTCTTCTGGGAGCTGTGGCATGCTTTGCGTTGTGCTTCTTCATCCTTCCGGTGCTGGCATTGAAACCACGCAAGTTCGCCGTGTTGTGGTCTTTGGGCTCGATGTTGTTTGTCATTTCGTTTGGTGTGCTACAGGGCCCACTGTCGTATTTAAAGCATTTGTTTTCGCAGCAGCGTCTTCCGTTCACAGTGGCCTATTTCGGTTCAATCTTCGCCACGTTGTTTTTCAGCATTGGGCTCAAATCCACAATCTTGACTTTGCTGGCAATTATCGTCCAAATACTCGCTGCCTTGTGGTACACTGTTTCGTATTTTCCGATGGGTTCACAATCTCTCCGTTTTGCCTCACGCATGGGCGCAAGACAAGTCACCTCTTGGATCAACTCTTGATGTAAAGTTATAAAATGTAAGACTAATATTATACTGACTGGAAGTTTCTGCGTTATAATGGGGACTTGGTAGGTACTGTGTCTGTGTTTGGTCTAATTTCGGATAGCCGTTTCAACCCGATAAACACGTTCAGCTGGATATCTATATTTCCAGTTGCGCAATTGGAACAGTGGACCGGAAAATTGCCTTTTAAACAATACGCTGAGACTGCTCATAAAATACTTATGACAAAAGCGTCTCCGTGACTGCTGCTACTATCATCGCAGAACTACGTTTTTAGCTACCTTTCAGAGTAAAGAGAAGTCGTTGGAGGTAATTACTTTCCCCAACTTTCCGTATTACAACGTTCCCTAGTAGCTTGTTTTAGTAAATTATAATGCTTACTCAATATTCAATATTAATGTGTTCCAACTACCCGATCCGCGAGAATCTGCGGAGATGTCTCGGATTTAAAACTCCCGCCAAGTTTTTGAAATTTTCAGACACCACCAAAAATTCAAACAGATGTTACAGTTACGACGATGCTATCATACAGCTATCAAAACGCTGTTTGATACCAACCAGGCGAGAGCGGGAGGAGACGCGACTGTGAATGGTTGGGTACGATCGGTTCGAAGATTGAAAAAAGTTGCCTTTGCGGACATCAGTGATGGAACCAGCGAGAAATCATTGATGGTGGTGATGAAACCCGAGCAAAGTAAAGATCTCACTACTGGAGCCTGTGTAGAAATCAACGGCTTGTTAAAGCCATCTCAAGGTGCTAATCAGACTCTGGAATTGGAAGCTACCAAGATTAAAACGTTAGGACCGGCGGGTTCGGATTACCCATTGCAAAAGAAGTATCATACCCCGGAATTCTTACGGAAAATTCCTCAATTCAGATGGAAGGGTAGCAGAACCTCGTCTATTTTGAGGTATAGGTCATATGCGCAGGCTCAAATATCCCAGTTTTTCAGCGACCATCACTTTACACAAGTGCATTCGCCCATTATCACATCCTCAGATTGTGAAGGCGCTGGAGAGGTGTTTAAAGTTTCTGCTCCAAACAATCCTTTCTTCTTTGCATCAGATACTACTGCGTCTTCTTCTTACTTGACAGTGTCAAGCCAACTACATCTAGAAGTGTATGCGGCAGCTTTAAGTAGAGTTTGGAATATGACGCCTGCATTTAGGGCCGAAGAAAGCGATACTAACCGCCATTTGAGCGAATTTTGGATGGTTGAAGCTGAACTTGCTTTCACCAGAGACCTGAATGATGTCATGGCTGTTGCAGAGGGGATGATTCGCGCTGCCATTCCAAGGGGGCAGGCAGCCACCGATCTGTTGGGTAGCATCCGAGACGAAGACAGGAAGGAGTTGGTCCGAAGTCGGTGGAAAATGATAGAAAAAAATGGTGAGGAATGGCCACGAATTAGCTATACTGATGCGGTGGGAATTCTCAAGGAAAAGAACTCATCCAAACCAATACAATGGGGAGATGACTTAGGGTCCGAGCACGAAAAGTTTTTGGCGGGAACCATTTTCAAGGGACCTGTATTCATTACTGATTACCCCACGAGTCTGAAACCATTCTATATGAAGAAAGCTGACATGAATTCAAACACGGTAGCTTGCTTCGATTTGCTGGTGCCAGAATTCGGTGAATTGGTCGGGGGTAGTCTCCGTGAGGATGACCATGCTCTGCTCACTGCTGCCATGATCGAAGCTAGGATGAACATGGAAGATATGAAATGGTACACTGACCTTCGTAAGTATGGCTCTTTTCCGCATGGAGGTTATGGCATGGGCTTCGAACGGTGGGTCTGTTATATTACCGGAGTGGACAATATAAGGGATGCTATCGGTTTCCCACGATGGGCTGGTAGCTGTGTCTGTTAATAGAATTAATAAACTGTAAATATACGTACTGATAATGAACTGACTTGTTGAGTGCTTGTAAGTATTTTTTTTTTGCTGTTCTGAAATTAGTTAAGCTGCCACGTGTTTGTCGCAACACTCATCTGGATGGATTGAATCGGTCAGCCCTAGTATATAAGTATAGGTAACGTATACTTCCGAGCCACAGCATAAAGAGCAAGTAGTTTATTAACATTAACTATTATTTTTTTCAGGCTGCAGAGTGGTCATAAGTGGATATAATTAGCGTTATCGATCGAAATAGGGATCAATACATATGCAGTCATGTACGCTCTATTATAATTGAAGACAGTATTTTCAGAGTAACAGAGCGGTGTGCATAGATGATTGGATTGAAATTAATGAACAATAACAAACACATGTTGAGCGTGACCCCAGTTGGAAACCCTGTGCTCTGTTCTGACCCTTAAATCTATGGGTGTAGGAATTGCTTCTCGGGTCGAAACTAATGGAATGGCCGGGGTTCGATCGTATTTGTATTAGTAACACTGCGCAATCAACACCTTAATTTACCTGAGTATTTTGAGAACATCTCTGCATGCGTTTGATTTGCTCACTTTAAACAATTCTGCGATTACTTCATAGGCATGATACATCCTTTAACCGATAGATATAAGAAAGCTGATTGGTGATTTAAAATTGCCTAGTAGGGAGCAGATGTTTAGATCAATATTATAATTGAGTAAACAGGTATAGTGAATAAACGGGTATGAGTAGAATTAAGAATTAGAATCAAAGCACTTATCGTAAACCATTATTTCAAATAAATTTACTCCGTATTGCGTAAGGCGTATATATATGCATATGCATACCTAATGAGGGTGTTTCCTGATTGGGAAACAACCTTGGGAGTTGTTATAATGCAAGATAGAAAAGTATAAGAACGAAATAGATTCCACAACATGGCATCTGGGACATTTAAATTACTATTTATATTTTGACAGTCTACGGTCTACGGTCTACTGTTACCTTTTCTAGTACGTGCTGGCTATTGAAGAGCACCCTGCTGCTTCTAATTTACGGGCAGACAAATCATCGAGCCTGGTCAAAACACATTATCCCGCTCATCTTTATCATAGTAATTACTATCCTTATAGATGTACTCTTCTGGGGAATTCCCTGACTCCGAGTGTTGTCGTATAGACTAAACAATGCTTAAGCTAACTGGCAAAGGAGTGGTCGTTCGGCTCCTGAAGCAATAACTGCGGAGTAGTTGCCGGTCCGATCTCTTAGGACTTACTCCCCGCGCAACTTCAGCACTCGTCTCCTCTCCCTTCTTTCACCAATCATGTCGTCCTCCGCCAGTTGTATCTTCTGCAAGATTGTAAAGGGTGAGTATTTCTGTTATGTATTGAGATTATGATTTACTAACAGCACTTAGGTGAAATTCCTTCAATGAAGGTTGTTGAAACTGCCAAAACCTTGGCTTTTATGGATATCCAACCAATTGCTCCTGGCCATGTCTTGGTCATCCCAAAATATCATGGGGCTAAGCTGCATGATATTCCAGATGAACATTTATCGGAATTGCTACCTGTGGCTAAAAGAATCGCTATTGCCTCTGGTTTGAACATTGAGGGTCTTGACGGGGAAGGTTATAACATTCTCCAAAACAATGGCAGAATCGCACACCAGGTAGTGGACCACGTCCATGTTCATCTGATTCCCAAACGTGACGAAAAGTCCGGTCTTGGTGTTGGCTGGCCAACTTCTGCGGAAGGTGCAGAAAAGGTAAAGGAGATTCATCAGAAGCTCCTTGCCTCGTTGGGCGAAAACGAAACCAAAATCTGAAATGTATAGTCAAGATAGCAGTTGCTTAGGAAAAAAAAAAAAAAAAAAAAATTCTATTTAACTATTTAAAAGCCGGAAGCTTTTGGAAATTTCTTCATAATTTGGCCCTTAAACTCGTCTAAATTGGTTGAGTTCTGAGCTTCCAACATTCTATATGCCTCAATACACTCTTCAACTGCCACATTTGGTACGTCTAATATCTTTACAATTCCGGATTCCACAGACTTTTGACCAAGATCAAGTTTCGCATGTGCCCAAGAAATAATGCTCGTTGCATCATCGTCAACTCGAATATATTTATCCGCGTATTCATTTAAATCGTCCTGTGAAATGTTACCTTGTGTAGCAACAGTAGGAAGAAGCTTCATTGGAACAGCCTTTAGAGCAGCTGGCGTCGTTTCATCACGCTCGAGAGCTCGTCTTGTTCTCACACTACTAGCAACACACCAATGCGATGGAGCACCAGCCTTTTTCGACTTGACAAGCATTTGAACAGCCAAAACATACTTGGACTGTCTCAGATACAACTCAAATCCAATCTTCATGGCATCAGCATTGCTTAGTGACAAAGGATCATCATTAATTGGCTTCCATAAGTTGAATGCAGCTGTCAATGGATCTTCATCATTCACATATTTGTATCCTAATGGATCTTCATCCTTGGAGTTTGCACCGTTGACTTCTTCTTCAGCCTTCTTAAGCTCCTTTGCCTTTTCCTTCTTAGCCTTACGTTCGGCTTTCTTTCTTTCAGACTCGTCAATACGGCCGTTGTTATAATCGCTCTCTTCAATCTTGCGCTGTTGATCAATTTGCATATAAATCTCTGATGCACCTTTCACAGCCCGAATATAATGTGGATCCGCATACAAATGGTCCCCCCATTTCACCATATCCAAGTATGACCGTACTGTACCACGTCTTGGACAGTAAATGTTAAAATCAAACTGGTCGGTGTCGAATTCATGGAAAATCTTGAAAATGGCATGGAATCGTTTGAGAGCAAGTCCTAATTTTCCAGCGCGTTTGTAGGCTTCTGCTTGTTCTGACAAGAACCACAAGCCTTGCATATCATGTAAATCCTGAACTCCCTTACCGTTGTTATCATTCCGTGTGAACAAGCTGATTATATCGACAGCTCGGTCGATTTGGCCTGCTCTCATCATATATTTGGCAGACTTCGTGTTGATGAACCGGTCTTGCAAATCCAATTCTCGTGCAACTTCCATGGACTCAACTGCTCCATTTAAATCCCCCAAATGTTTGAGAATCTTAGCCTTGATCATATGCAGTTCAACTAACGTTGGGGTATGTTCAATGGCTTGATTAATGTGAGCAAATGCCTCTTCATGCTGTCCAAGGTAAGTCTTGTGTTGAGCAATGAAATACATAGTCCAGACTGCGCGGGAAGGATCATCCCTATTGTCAACAAGAGAAGCATACATTTCGGTGATCACCTGATGAATAATCTGTTTTTTTTCTTCATCTTTATACAATGGCTTAACCATTACAAATGTACTAGGGACACCACGTCCAAGATAAAGTCGCAGATATTCAGT
This sequence comes from Blastobotrys terrestris, assembly GCA_030674225.1. Lineage (NCBI taxonomy): Eukaryota > Fungi > Ascomycota > Dipodascomycetes > Dipodascales > Trichomonascaceae > Blastobotrys > Blastobotrys terrestris. The sequence continues at coordinate 12,593 of JAJLUR010000212.1, read as the reverse complement.
GACTGCCTTTTTGAATTCTTCTCCAACAAGGAAGCCCAATGGGATTGATCGAGGAACATCACTCTTTGGATACTTTTCAGCGAGCCGGCTATATAAACCATGTCGCAATTTGATGTTATCCTCAGGAATTTGTAGAGCATTTTCCAAACCTTTATAATAAGAGACACATTCCGGATTTCTTTTGATTAGGGCACGATATTCGCGCTCAGCTTCTTTGTATCGCTTCAATTCTAACAAATACTTTGCTCGACATTCAGAAACTGCCAAACTATCCAAAACCTTATCAGCAATCTCTTCTAGGTTAGTCAGTGCCCGTTCAACGTCGCCGCTTTCATAAATAACCTGGTTTTTGAATAGTGTCACCTCCGAATTTTCTACATCACTCTTTGGCAATGGTTCCTTAAGAAGATCTTCAAAGCTTTGCAAGGTCTTTTCGCTAGTGGCATAATCCTTATTGAAATAATGGGCCAGGGCTAGAGAAGTCCAGTTGATACGGAAGCCCGGTTTGTCTTTTAACAATCGGGTTCTGGCTGGAATCAAGTTCTTGTATTGTCGCGTTTGGACTTGCAAATTTGCAAGATCTCTGAGCACGTTGATATTCTCCGGATCATAAGCGCAAGCTTTGGTATACGCCTTCGTGGCCTCCTCGTAATTCTTCTCCTGACGGTAATAAATGCCTGTGATATGCCAACAGATATAACTAGTAGGATCATTGTCCAACCCTTTTTTAATGTTTTCAAACCCTTCTTCTTTCTTGCCCATGAAATATAAAACGAGGCCTTTCACAGTTAAGGTTTCACCATGCTCAGGGTGCTTTTTCAACACCGCTTCTGCCGTTTTCAGTGCCTTTTTGTACTGTTTGGCTTCATAAAGCTTCAGAGAACTTCGAAAGTTAGAAGCCTCCTTCGGAGGAAGTACTCTATTCTTTGGTACCTCGTTATTGGCCATTTATACAAGTGATTGGTATTTTTTCGTCTCCTCCGAGGATCACAGCATTTACAAACTCGAAGAGTTGACAAAATTCCATCTCCCAACGTACTTTTCCGCACATGAGCGTACATGTCATCATCGGAGTGTCTGATGATATTAGTCAATAATTTATATGGCGTCGTCCAGATATTTTATTAAGTTTTGAATTGATACTTTAAACCGTTGGACGGGTCGGGTTTTTTTTTTTTTTCTATATTTTCTTTTTGCGAAGCGGAGGAAAGAAAAAACGAATTCAATTGTGCTCTATAATTCGTCATTCTTCCAATAAATTTTACCGTCAAACAGTCGACGAGCAGTGCGAAAGACTGTTGCAGAACTCAATTCTCCGTTTTCTGTAAAATATGCACCCACTAGAAGATTGCCGCTTGCATGTCCAATGGTTAGCCCGGTCGGGTCGATGCTTGTTTCATTTGCAGCGCGGGAAACTGTACTTTCAGGTACACGTCTCGCCGCAGCCAACGCAAGTGCAACGGTAATTGGTACTGCCTTGTGAGGTTGACCAACAGACAGGGCCCGCACTACAAGATCCACATCTCTAGACGTTTGGTGCTGTTCACAGCTCCTTGAATCAGAAGCTGGTTTTGGTGTGGATACAAGACAAATCTTTGGAACACTTCCTGGGACATTGTGAGGAGCGTTTGCCATGCCCATTTTAACTGCCGCTTGGCAACGAATCGAATCCAGACGTTTGAGGAGGTCTGGATGACTGGATATTTCATCTGGTGTGAGATTACCTTGAACTCCCAGCGAATTGGCTTGGACAAACACACAAGGGTTAGCGGCATCAATACATGTAGCAGTTACTCCGTCGAAATCATCAGTAACATTTCCTGTAGGTAATAACTTCCCAGTTCTGGAGCCTGCCGGATTAATAAAATCAAGCTTTATCCTAGCTGCTGTCCCGGATACGCCGTCAATAGAAAAGTCCCCAGAGGCAGCAGCTTCTCCATCAGCAACAGGGAAAGTAGCATGAATAATTTTTCCAGTGTTGGTATTGTGTATGCGGACTAATGTCGACGCTGACCATCTTGGGGCTTCGACCAGATTGAAGTCCACAGCAAAAGGACCAACAGCACCAACCATATTCCCGCAGTTGCTAGAATAGTCAACGTCAGAATTCTTGATACCTAGAGACACGAAGGTGTAATCCACGTCGGCATCTGGGTGGGTGGGTTCCCCTACAACACATATTTTAGATAAGCTCGAAATCCCGCCTCCCATACCATCAAGTTGTCGGCCATATCTATCCGGGCTACCTATAATACTGCGGAATATAGGTGCCCAGTCCGATCTATTTTGAGGAAGATCTTTTTGTTTGAAAAATACGGCTCGAGACGTGCCACCACGATAATATGCAGCAGGTAAACACAATTGCTTTCTTTGCTTTGAGGAACCTGATGATATTCCCCGTATCCCTTTTATCCAACGAGGCGTGCGTGCTACAGAGAATGGAATACTATTTGTGAACATGTTTGCCTCAATGACGGGGAAACAGCCGCGGACCAGCATCATCATTATAGCATCGGTCATCGGCCTTCCCCCGATTGCCAAGCTAACCCAGCATATGGGCTGTCGCGATCGCTATTGGAAGGATTTAAATGTTCACTTTCTGATGACGACGACAATAAAGTATTTCCAATTAAGCATATGAGGGTGACGCATTCAAGTCGGAAACATTGCATGATCACTTGAATAATATGCATACTCGCAATACTTTATTCATACACGTCTGATCTTCAGTTAGTGTAATTTTCATTCATGGGGATGCATACGAATCATGCGTACAAATATGCAATTGACTGTTCTTCGGTTGAATGTGCTTTTTGTGTTAATCGAGGTGTCAGCTTGAACATTTGATTCAAACTTCCCAACAAGGTTGTTACTGACCTTAAATCCAATTCCGGGTTGCCATATCATTAGTTGACATGCATCGAATATGTGCATATGCATATATTCAACTTCATCATGTATAGTCAACTGATATGCATAGTAACTAACTACTGGTTAAATGACTATGCATATCGTATGCGTGCTAGTATACATACATCATATGAAAGCAACTAAAACTATGCGTACGCGTAACAACGCTCTGACATTCGGAAGTAGTAACCCTTGTACAATAACGGTGTTTGGGCCGTATTCATATGTATGTATGGTGACTTGCAAAATACGCTGACGCAGATACTAAATACCAAACCGTGTTCTATTCAACATTTTTTACTCACAATCTACTTCACTCTTTACTGCTTGTTACACCCAACTCTTTCGGGGAGCGCGATAAGTCTCCCTGTCTGGTGATGTGATCTATGCTCCTTTGGATCATTACCGGGCTTATAGGGGGTTTGCTAGAATGTGAGTACATTCACTTCAACAATTTAGGTAAGTGTGTCTAAAATCACTCTAGCACTATGTGAGTCCTCGCGGGAATCCATTTTCAATGGCCGCATGGTCTATTCTCTACAGTTGTCGTCTAAGCGTTTACGGGACTGCTCTCTCTAATCCTGTGTCTGGTCCCTTTTTATATTAAATGAGAATTAAATGCCTCAAAATTGCCATCTTGTTACCGGGATGTGCTGGCACTCTCCCGGCAGAGTCCAAGTAAGAGCAACCGAAGAGGAGATTGGAGTTAAGGCGTTTATTTGTTCACTTGACTTACCAACATGAGTGAAAACAGCAGCTTGTGAAGTAAAAACTCTAACCTTGTCCCGCCGTTTCATACACACCTGGATACCGAGATATGAGTGGCCTTCTTTTTTTAGAAGAGAAGTACAAGAATCGATCCCGCCTCGCAGAGCTACTTTTTTGCTTCTTTTTCGAGGAGGGACCTCGCATGCGGGTTCGGGCTTTGACGGAGATGCGGCGTAAAGCCCGACACCCAGGGCCCACGGCTGATGGGATACACCGCAAACTATTAAATATATTAATTTTACTTTGGGACCACTGCGCTGCGGAAGTGCGACTAAGGGGGACGATCCTTTTCGGAGATGAACGACAAAAACGGAAGTTGTTCCAAAACAAACAAAAAAGGAGGTGGCGCCACGCACTCGGGCAAATCCGGGAAAGAGCACAGCCGGACTCGCCCGCGCCAGATCGACAGTGAAAAATACTTATTATCTGCACGTGTCTGATAAGGGTAGCGCATCCTGTCTCAGCTTAGTCATGGTGGCAAATTTGCAATCTCGGAGCAGGTAGGGTACGATTCAAACCGAATCGGGTAGACTACCCTGCGACGGTATCTGGACGTATTATAGTAAAATCTTCAGTTGCCTATGCTAGCAGACAAGCTGTTTCCTAAGGTCACGCGCCACAAGTCATGCCATGCCATATGCCATCCTTTCATCGCCGTACCGTGATCATCATATGCACGCGCGCGACTGCACGCGACCCGAGTTTAAGCTTATTTGCCCTCTTTGTGGGGAAACCCAAACCCAGATAAATGTGTTTATTTTGTTTTTTTTTGCTACTTAATAATAATAACTGCATGGGAGGCAACATTTAACGAAACTGTTTATTATTGTTATGTACGACATTTTGTGATAAATAATAAAAATTTAAATAAGACGTGGCACACAATTAAGTAGAACCAGTAGAGGATGTAGACGAACGTCTTCGTTCAAATGAGGCTCTCTTCTCTTGGACTTGAGATTGTCTTCGCTGTTCTTGTTCCCACAAGGATCTTCGTTGTTCGTTTCTGATCTTTTCGTCGTGGGTGGAAGATGGAGCACCTCTGTAAGAGAACGCCCAATTAATCCAAGCTGGGCCGTGTACGTTTTCCTTTGGATCTTCTGGTCTCTTGTAAGCTGGAGAAAGACGATTGCTCATAATATAGTAGTAGTTGTTTGATGAAGTAGTAGTAGTAGTAGTAGTAGTAGTAGTAGTAGTAGTAGTAGTAAAAGGAGTAGAAAGTTTTAAAACTTGTTGATGATAAGAAAAAAAAAATTCCATTTCGAGGGAGAAGGACCCCTATTTATAGTTGAGATGTCAGACCGCAACCACTACGCCTCGTTTGGGTAATATGCATGTGGTGCGTGATCGAAAAACAGCCGAAAAATTTCACCCTAATTGGGCCGATTACTAATTTTAGCTCCGAATAGGGTGGGATTGGCATCGAATTGGATGGAATTGACGGAGTTTTTATCCTTCTATTTTATATAAACGATTTTATTATTTTATTATTTTTTTTTTTATATATATAATTTTTTTTTTTTTTTTTTAATCCCTTCACTATTTTCATTGCTATATACTCTGATAACACAAACAAGGCTGTCATGGTGTGGCTCATGCGTGGCTACGGCATCAAATCATATGACCGCGCTCACGTGCCTCCCTGCCCCCCGTGTTTGTTCGCCACTATTCTAGAACATGGTTGCCCAGGAGAGCCAAGATCGCCAAGATTACCGAATGCGGCAGGTGTTGTAGCAGCACAAAGGTAAAAATACGGTGGCAAATGTTGCCTGTCTGAGCAATACTTGAGAAAAAGAAAAGAAAATGTATAGATCAGTACATTTACGCGCGTACGGCTTTTGCGCGACGCGCAATGTTTATTAGATATTTTTTTGTAATTACGCACATTGCGCAACAGAATAAGGTTTAAAAAAAAAAAGAAATAACAGTAAAAAGCTGTGTGTGCAAATCCGGGGTGCATGATAGCAGTACACATAGTACTACATGGGTACATCTACAATAAAATAAAAATGTATTAAAAAAAAAATTGCACACACTATACAGAGCCTGTGGAGCCTGCAGAGCCACGACGAACGGCGCTATCACTCACATCAGAGTTTGTAGCAGAGGAGCGTCTGCGATTCCTGTTTTGCCACAGATTCTTTGTGTACTCACTCTGTGAGATGTGATGGGACCCTGCGCCAGCCCCGATAGAATGGAATGAGAACGCCCAATCCATAAAGCTAGGACGCCTCTGGGGCTTTGGGTTGTCGTTTGCTGTTTTTGTTCTGAAGTTGCCCTCTTGATATACTCTTCCTGTGCTCATCTTCTTGGTATGTTTTTCCTTCAAGCAGCAATCGTCCCAAGTCTGGCTTGGTGCCTTATATATATATACGCGACCGCTGCTCACGTGGCCGGCAACAAAGATAGGATAAAAGGCCCAGCAGATATGTTGCGGGGATGCCCCCTCGATTAGGCAGGTGATCGTTGCGGCGTACTTTCAGATAGCGGAGTGATCGGGTCTCACTCTCTAGCAACAAGTAGTAATATCATTGGGCCCTGGTTCTTCCTATACTAAATCCTAGCTTTAGCAATGCTATTTGCCACAATCCGTCCAAACACGACACATTCCAGTAAACTGGACCCCCCTAGGCGGTTTGCACCGTGGACACCCCCGCTAACCTCACCAATTGCGTACAAGTTCTGGATCACATTTCCCTCCACATCCAATACGCGTCCCTCTGTATCAATGTCCACCCCGCCCATGGTGAAATGTACCACCGGCGTGACGACCCCGAAGTAATATCGGTCACTGGGTTCTACTTCAACTTGCGTCCAATTGAACTCGGCCTTGAGCTCAGCTAGAGTGCCAGTGCGCATCAGCCCTTTAGCAAGATAAAAATCAACATGGTGCGAGATTCGTTCGTACGCATCTTTCGTCAACACCAAAACTGGATCGATTGGCCTGTATTGCATAATTTTGGCTGAAACAACATCCCGCGTTTGTAGCTCATCTACAAATCGTTCCCCGTTGATCAGCAATACTCCGCCCTCTCCGCGCAAAGCCTCTCCAGCGAGAAATTTGGTCTTATTCCCAGGATCCTTGGGGTCCACAAACCCCGTTGGATGCACCTGAATTTGGTCCATATCTATCAACCGTGCGTTGATCATTGCGCACATCGTTTGACCTTCTCCTTGAGTCTGTGCCCCGTTCGTGGTAGGATATTCTTGTAAATCGGGACGATATTTGGCCAAGAGCTTTTCCGCTGCTGAAAACCCGCCACTAGCAAGCACCACATCGCCTTTCAAGTCGTACTCCTGCTTCCCCTTTTCGTATTTGACTCCAATCACCGCCCCATTATCGCTGATTAGCAAATCTTTGACCTTGCATCCTGTCCAAATGTCTAGGTTCTTGGTCAGCGCACTGATAATTGCAAACCCAGGAGGTAATTTTCCCGCCCCCCGATGTGTCCGTGCTACACTATGTCCACCTAATTTGGCTACGACTGAAAGGTCAATTCCAAACTGCTCCTCCAACCAATTCACAGATTGTGCAGATTTGTTGCTCAAAACTCGAGCCAACTCATTTTTACCGAGACCCTTGGCCGATCTAATGGTATCTTGATAAAACAACTCTGCACTGTCCGTCTTTTTTTGATGTTTTGTTCCGGCACCATTAATACCGCTCGACGCCTTGATCGAGTTACCGCCAGCGGATTGCATCTTCTCCAGGATTACCACTCGAGCTCCTGTTGCATTCTGCAATAGTTGCTGTCCACATGCCAATCCTGCTAACCCGGCTCCAACAATAATAACTTGGTTCTTCGTTCCCTCCATCATAGCGTTATAATTATGGCTGCTGTGACCGGTGTTGTACAAGACTTATCGCCGATGAGCTATCACCCCATGTTTACAAACAAAGAAAGTATATGCATGGGAAGCTCAACCCTAACCCGCGGAGTTTTGGTTAAATAGGATTGGGAAAGGATCCATTGCCAAACAGGTTGCTTGTGGGGGATGGGAGGGGATCTTTTTTTCTTTATGCATACGTGTACGGTGAGCTCCAACTAAGGTGTGGCGGTGCACGTAGCACAGCCACTTTTTAACAATGGTATAAATAAATAACGTGAAGCCAATTAGTTCACCTACTCATTACGCGCATTTCTTTTTTGATAAAGTAGAGAAGATGATGATGACGCCAGACTCCTTCATTTACATACGAACTATAGAGCGCAAGTGACTTCTGTATTCAACATCATAGTAATTGACGCACAAGATGGAAACTCTTGATACCAAAAATTTTTCGTCAAGTCTCACCTATTTGGGATTGAAAAAGATCAATACAACTGTTATCCCTATAAACCGAGCTAGCCCGTTGACCGCTATAAGGTCTTCACAGTAATTTATTTGCGCAAATAGGTATATATTTAGTAGAAACGTGTACGAATATGTAGTTAATAAATGAAGTGAAATAAAATAAAAAAAAAAAGAGATCTTTTAAAAACAAACACATATGGACTGATAATAATAATAACAATGATGATGACCCATATTCCTGAGTGCGTACCCTATAATGTGGCAAACGTACTTTATAGTGTATAAATGGACAACATTAAGCAGGACGACTACAATTAGACGAACACTGGCTTTTCGATATTTTTAATAATCAGGTGTGTGATGGTAACCTATTTCTTTGAATTCATGAGCATGTAGGAAACCAATTCAGATGACTAGATAGGCTTCACTGGATAACCCCCAAGAAGCGAGCACTGAATTATGTTCAGTCAACGTGTGAAAAGTAGACTCATTGCTCTCAGCCTCGTCGTTTATATCCTTGTGCTAGTGGAGACACGCCTGCTTCCACTTCCATGAACGCAACGAGAAATTTCGTCATTTTTTCTTCCATTAAATACCGCTCTATAGAACGAAAGCAATCTGTCATAGCCAACTTCATCATAGATACGGATTGATAGCAAGAGAACTCCAGAGACTAGAAAAAAAAAATGAAACCAAAAATGGAGAAAATTGGCAGCAGAAACTCAGAACAACCCATGGCCACTGGAGGTGAGGGAGAGCATACGCACTTGGGAGGAAGGACTCTCAGAGCTCAAAGTTGTCAGGTAATACCGGCGACTGAATTGTGAATGAAAGGAAATCCCGATTTTGGTTGAAACTTAGGCAATCATGACCAGAAGCTCTTGAGGAAGAACATTGAAGACGAGAGTAGCGAAAGGCATGATTCATATCAAAATTCATATTTAGATCGAAAAGGTTTCGTTATGCCCTTGCTGCAGATGTGAAAAGTCATTGGGTCCAGAGAGAGAGACAGTGCTATCCCAGAAAAGTATAGACGCAGAGGGCCTGCCTAAAGACTCTGGTTGAGAACTACGATCCGCATTCAAGGTAGCAGTAAGTAACGCTGTCTACCACTTGACACAAACGTCGTTTGTGGTCGGATCACTTTATAAAACGTTTGTTGGCTATTCCGGGTTTGACTGGCCAACTTCAGGCAGACCTCGGTTGGCAATACGATGAGTGATAATATCGGCAGCAGGGACGGGAACAACCTCTCGAAGATTCATTAAACCCTTCCATACCACCCCCATCCCTCAGTATCGGAAGACGGGAGGATGGCTGAACACGTTTGACCAAATCCTTAGAATTATCTGTCAAAGGAATGAGAGGAGTGGTAATGTGGTAATGAGGTTATCCTAATATTTGCAAAAGATCGTGGAGGAGGTATCTGATTGCAGATATGCGTAGATGTCTTTAAATGTGTTCGGTGGAAGCTGGTTATAAGAATCGAAGTGAACCTGTTTGACTATGTTGATAGCTGTCAGACAGAAAGACTAGAGCGGGGAGCCGCAATATGCTTAACCCGATTCGAAGTGACGTATTTTATCATGCGAATGAGAATAGTTACATCCAAATAATACAAACGGAGCTCAAATCAATCAACATGTTACAAACAACTAAACCCTTTTGGCGAAAGTCTTTGTAATGGCTGAAGAGTCGAGTGCAGACAACTGCGAACAGAAGCTGGACTTGCAGCGATGAGACCTCTCTGAGATAACCACCAACAACACAACAAACCAGTTTCGAAGGCGTAACTGTTTGTAAAAGGTCTTCTTCGTTAGACAGTCAAATAACTCTAAAAAAAAAATAAAATAAATAGGCCGCTGGCTTATATTCTCTATGGCTTCAGTGTAACACAGGTTTGTGTATGCATATCCTTATGTGCTATAAACCTACCCATTTCATAATATTAATAATCAATTCACTCCTGAGTACATACATATAAATGAATAGAATTATGCATACTTATTTCATTTAATGTTGGTTATTCAGCGTTTATAAGATCCCATGAGCCATGATTACGCATTTAATAAAACTAATATCACAAATCTTATCATATCCATTCAACTGATGATAAATTCAAAAGTTCTGCAAAAAACCCAACACTTCGTCGTCCGCTTTAGCGCTTGCTGTAGATTGGAAAGTTTTATTATTATTATTATTATTATTGGTTCAATTTATCTAAACCAAGTACATAAATATTTATAGAAGGAAAAACAAATACCATACACCGTCATCTTCAACTAAATTTACTCCATAGGGTGTAGTTAGTAATGGTATATTGGAAAATGGATCAATTGCAAATTGTGAAAGCCATTCTGTAAACCGACATCATTCCCTGTCATATCTCCCGACAAAATCCTTATATCAGAGAGAAGAACGATGGTCGACAATGAACTTCACATAACTTTCCATCAATCCTATCTCAGTTCGTGGATCCTCAACCACCAAACTAAACCGATAAGCATGATGAATGCTATAAATGGCATGAATCATTGTTGCCATCTTTATCCCTCTATGTGGAGGGGCGAGGTTTTGAACCACCTTTTCAATGGTCGGTGGTTCGGCCCACATGAATCCTGAATGTTACCAAGCCTCAATGTAACAGGACACTTCAAGTAGAAATGTTCGCTGGAGTCCAATTGAGACCGACATAAAGAACAGTACAGCCCACGATACGCAACATGTTGCATGTGCTGTACATATTCATCTGAGTAGCCATGAAATCCATTAACGGGGTGTAATAGGAAGAGATGCATTGTCATCGCATTCATTCATTTAATCTCATTTATTCTGCGTTTATAAGAGCCCGTGAGCCATGATTACGCGTTTACTTAATATAATATATATCATATCCATTCAATTGATGGTAAATTCGCAAATTCATTCAATTGATTGGTCTATAACGGGCCTCCGATAAACTCGGATCTGGAGTCTGACAAATTAACTGCGAAAAAAATGGACTGGGTCCTATGAAGGATTGCACAGGATGAAGTTCCTAACCAGTCACCAAGGCTAATAGCTGCCTTCTACTGATGGGCAGCGAAGGGGAGAAGGGTCACTGCCAAGGCAGAAGCCCTAGGGCGTCTACCGAGGACGCAAAGGGCTTTTTTTTTTTGTTTATATGTTCACTACAATCTACATAACTTATGAATAATAATTATCAACTATATCACAAATCACCCAAACTGCAGCTAAATCATAATGATGAGAAATGCATTCACGCACAGTCAAAGACTAGTGTGAGACTCGTCCGAAGAAATACTCACTAAAACTCACCGCTGGTAGAACTAGAATGAGAGACTAACAGGCGATTAACCCTGTTTGTATGTATAATAATAATAATAATCAATTTACTCCTGAGTACATACATATAAATGAATAACATGAAGCAGGATAATTCGCATATTTGCCCAATACAGGCGTTTCGACATTTTAAACAATCTTTTTTAACTGTGACCCTCACAAACTTAACTACATCCGATCGAACGAGAGAAGGTGTTGCCTTGTGGGTATGACCGTACTTCCTGTTTGTATGAAAGCGAGAGTAAGGCTGCCATCTAGAGCCACTAATCACTTTTAACCATATAAAGTTTCATAGTCTCCAGATCAACCCCTGGATTAGGAGTAGAGATAGTGACCCTTTTTTTTTTTTTTTTTTGTTTATATGCCCAAAAAACCGGGTCTCGAAATTGGTAGAAAGTAGCAGTTAGACGAATAAACGCAAAAAAAAAAAAAAAAAAAGTGATCGGCAATAGTTTAGTGGCTAGAATTTCCGCCTGTCAGTAGATATGATCAAGATTTGTCTTCGAGAGGTTCATCTGATCAACATCAAACAGCGCGCGGGGGACCGGGGTTCAATTCCCCGTTGCCGAGGTCCGGTTGCAATTGAACTATACTGCAACGTTAACGCGTACGTTAACGCGGGTACGCGTTTTCTTTTTTATTTAATTATAATTTCGAATTCGCGATCGCGCGATCGCGCGATCGAATATATATATATTAATTCGAATTCATGATCGATATCATGATCATGATCGATATCGATATCGATATATATTTTAATTAATATTAGGCCAGGGGTATTTTGCAGCAATATATTATATTATAATAATATATATAATTATCCCACGTAACTAGTACCAATTTGGAAATTAAATGATATCCGCGCGTGTTTCACCTGCTTGCACGCGCGTGCATTGATCGTCGAAAAAGAAATATACCACTAATTAAAAGTCGATTTTTCTTAATTATGGCTAATTTTTAACTTATATAAATAAAAATTAACACACGTACAAACCTGTATTAACTAACACAAATCTCCCAACGCCGGATTTAAATATGGCATATATGCAACAACGACTATGCATAGGATGTGTCAAGGCGTCGTTAAAACCAGGACGCATTATAAAGAAGAGAATTACACGTAGAATTCACACAAATACATTGGATAAAATGGCACCTTGAATATCCAGAGGATCGTAACTGGATAATATCGAAGTGGAGGATTCCATACGCACAATTGTACGTATGTCCTCACGTATACTAACTTAATTCATATGAACGCGCAAGTTAACAAACGA
>JAJLUR010000211.1:0-23734 GCA_030674225.1 Blastobotrys terrestris | reverse complement strand
AAAAAAAAAAAAAAAAAAAAAGCCCCACAAGCCTCACCGGGCCGGTCGCTATTCCACTCTGAAAATTCCAAGTCGACGTGACACAGGGGTACCGAATCGAAGTCCAACTACTAAAAGCTAACAAATGCCCGATTCGTATGTTGTATCAGCACCTGGAAAGGTTATCTTATTCGGAGAGCATTCTGTTGTGCATGGCCACCCGGCAATTGCTGCAGCCGTGTCTCTAAGAACGTATTTGTTGGTGACCGACCCAAAGGAGGAAGGGTATATAACATTAAACTTCCCGGATACTAAACTCGAAAAGAGTTGGAAGGTCGATGAACTACCGTATTCGGGGGACACAGATATTTCTGTTGTCTCTGATGTGTTGGATCAGGATCTCGTTGAAAAACTTAAGCCTCATCTAGATGGACTCGAAGACACCTTCCAACATATTGCCGCATTCGCATTCTTGTATTTATACTGTACTATGTGTTCCAAATCCACCCCTGCATATACGTATGCGGCCAAGTCAGTTCTTCCGATTGGGGCAGGTCTCGGGTCATCAGCCTCTCTGTCAGTCTGTTTAGCGGGCGGACTGTTGAAGGCGGCTGGCTATGGGGAACGGTCTGACGCTGCAGAATTGATCAATTCGTGGTCCTTTTTGGGCGAGCGATGTATTCATGGAAATCCGTCGGGAATTGACAATGCAGTGGCCACACGAGGAGGCGCTGTATTCTTTCAAAGAGAACCGAAGATCGTTGAAGTACTTGAATTCCCGCCTCTCAAACTGCTTTTGACAAACACTGCTGTCCCGAGACGTACGTCTGAACTAGTATCCGGTGTTGGGGAACTAAAGAGTAGAATTCCAGCCGTTTCTGAGCCGATTATGCAAGCGATGGGCGAAGTTTCGCGAGAGGCCTATAAAATTTTGAAGGAAAACACTCAAGTGGGACCAAAATTAGCCGAATTGGCTCGTATCAACCATGGCCTGTTAGTGTCGATTGGCGTAAGTCATTCTTCACTCGAAAGGGTCAAAAGTGCAGCTGATGAGCTTGGAATTGGCCAAACCAAGCTTACAGGAGCTGGCGGTGGTGGATGTGCGATTACAATTGTTTCCAATGAGGAAGCGCATTCGTCTGAGCATGTTAAGAAGTTCGAATCTGCCATCCCAGAAGGATATAAAGTCTTTGAGACTGTTCTAGGGGGTGATGGTGTGGGATATGTCCACATTGAGAAGATTCCAGTTGAAGAGTTTCTCTCCATTAATGATGGAGAACGGTACGACAAATTGGGAGAGTGGAAGTATTGGAAATGATAATACGAGCGAACTAATGTGTATACTAATCATAATAATATTAATACTAAGAAGCAAAGAATGCTCACTCTGTACAGACCACTTATTCTATAATCTACATTCCTCTATTAAACCAAACTTCGTTAATTTCGTTACCGTCCTTGTCCTTGATGCCATGGAACTGATCTTCCAACTTACTCACCGGGAACGTGAGCTTTTGAGGAAAGATTGCCAAAGCAAACGGAAGGGCTGCGAACGAGGTCACAGTGATAAGTCCTAAGTTGGTAGCAGTAACAGCTAAATTGGACTTACCCCGCAAGACCCCCTTTTGGAGTCTCACCAACACCAAAGCTGGGAGTGCCATAACAGGGGTAGCATTGATAACTCTGGATAAGGCAGTTTCACCAACAGCATAAGTGGCAGCCGTCTTTGACGAACCTAAATCTCTATTGTCCTTGTCAAAAACGGAAATTCCCTTTCTTATTTCCTCACCACGCATTAGGAAAACGTTGACTAAACCAGCCGATGCAACAGCTGCGAACGGCACTAATCGACCCAGAATAGTTCTAGTGGATGCAGAAATGTTCTTCAACCTAGGGACCAAGGCGTTCAATCCCAATGCAACCGAACAGGATCCGGTAACGGCCATTAGATAGTTCTGAATCAATTGCTGCGTGGTCAACGGATGTGACTTGTTGGCATTAGCCGTGTTAACCGCGACGTTTAAGGATTGATTCATGATTTGCCAGAATAAGGTTCCAGCCGTCCCTAATCCAGGGGTCAACATCCCCACCGTCACCACCAAATTGGACAAAACGTAGGAAGACATCCTAAATGGAAGAAGCACAGGAACACCGTTATCGGGATGAAGGGTAGAGTCGAGCACCCTTTTAGCTCTCCATAGCTCAGGTGTCATAGGACCGTTCCCGTTCTTGTATTCGGATATTAAGTTTCGTGCATTTTCGATATCTGTTGATGTGTTTAGGAGCATCCGGGGGTCAGAAACTTCGGCGCAGTGTTTAACACGGCCCCAATATGAGCCCAAGTCATGTCTAGATTCAGGTAGCTGTCTGAGGCCAGGTACAGAAGATGCCATTTTTATTTTATTTTATTTTTTTTTTTTTTGGTTACCTTCGGTTGGAAGTTGGAAAATTCCTCGGCCGATATGGGAATGACTAAAACACACCCAAAAAAAAAAAAAAAAAAAAAAAAAAAAAAAAAAAAAAAAAAAAAAAAAAAAAAAAAAAATCGGAGGCGCTCCGACAATATCCGGTTTACATCAAAGCCCCTAGCGCTTTAGGAGTCGAAAATTCTTAAGAACATATAGTAGATGCGCTGGAAACGTTCAATGAGAGGCTAAACATATATTTGTGTATTCTAACGGCTTATCTGTGAACAAACGTAAGGACCAATTGAGCTGTAGCGTTGCCAATCCTGGTCTATTATCTCTTCACTAGTAAAACATGGTATAATGGCTTTCACTATGTTCAACAACTAAAATAATAATATCTACATACCAATCTTGCCAAGCTAGTTTACATTGCCCATTATTCTTGAGCGCCTCCCCGAGCTACTTTCAAAGCCTCTATTATCTACGGAGATGCGGCGTGTGCGGCTACTATTTGGCTGGGAAAAATCTTGACTCGGAAAAAAGCTGAACCAGACCAACTGCAGTTGTACCCAAGGCCCTAATGAACGTTCTGGGAGTTGGAAATGATATATTAAAAACGTCCCGTATAAGGAGCCTTGTGGAATCGCATAGGTTGAATAGGTTTGCCCGAAGAGTGCTTCATCCGGTGCACGAGCTAAAGAAATTGGACCAATTTAACAGTGTTGAACAGAAGACTCAGTTTCTGGCCTCAAGCTGGGCAGCGAAGGAAGCGTTATATAAGACTCTGCTACCTGAGGAACAGAAGAATTGTCGCTTCAATGAATGGTATCGGACTCAGAATCCCCGTGGTCAACGTATTATTTCTCAAGACCAATACCTTCAAAGGTATCCAAATGAACAATTTCTCTTAACTCTCTCGCATGACGGTGAATATACCAATGCAATAGTACTGCGATTGGTTCTGGAAGGACACGCATCTAGTAAGGGGCTGTAATAATAGAGAATCCAGGGCGATAAGATGGTAGAAGCAGCTGTGTCCTCAATAACATTTCCAGAGACCTTTTTTTTCGATTGGCGCTGTCGACAGATGCAATCTGGCGCCAAATTTCCCAGCTTTATTGGGTTTATTGTGCTTCTTTGCTATTTTTCTTTTTCCCTCTCTTTCATTTTCTTATTTTTTTTAACCTGTCATGACAAACTTTGCCATTTTCGTCACTTAAATGCGTAAAACCGTACTACTAGACGAGCCAATTAGTTTTCCAATGGGGGAATATCGCGTGAATATGAATCTCAACATCATGTCGAAAATAATGTGAATAAGAATAGCTATATATACAAGTTAAGTCTGCCTCTATATACCGTGAATTTTTCCACTTCAAAGAATTAAAATACCCATTTATTCTACAGTTTATACGATTAGTTTATTCCCATTCAACAGTGGCAGGTGGCTTGGAAGTGACATCATAGACGACTCTGGCAACACCTGGAACCTCATTGACAATTCTTCTAGAAACACGCTTAAGGAATGCAGCATCAAACTCATACCAATCAGCAGTCATAAAGTCGGAGGTCTCAATCGCACGGAGAGCAATAACTTGTTCATACGTACGCTGATCACCCATAACACCAACCGACTTGACAGGTAACAGACAAGCAAATGCTTGGGAAATCTTTTCATAAATACCGGCATTCTTGATTTCTTCAATGTAGATGTGGTCGGCCCTTCTGGCAATGTCAACCTGGGATGGAGTGACCTCTCCCAAGACTCTAATGGCGATACCCGGACCTGGGAAAGGATGTCTCCAGACAAGATCGTGAGGAATACCCAAAAGCTCACCAAGAGCTCTAACCTCATCCTTGAACAATTCACGCAAAGGCTCAATCAGCTTGAGCTTCATGTCTTCTAACAAGCCACCAACATTGTGATGTGTCTTGATGGTTTGAGATGGTCCCTTGAACGAGATGGATTCAATGACATCTGGATACAAGGTACCCTGAAGTAGGTATTCAATTTCGTTGGATCCGTTCTTCGGTTGGATCTTGGCAGCTTCTCTTTCAAAAACGTGGATGAACTCGTTACCAATGATCTTTCTCTTCTTTTCTGGGTCAGTCACCCCTTTCAACTTGCCAAGGAACTCTTCAGAAGCATCAACAACAGTCAAGTTAATTCCAAGTCCGTCAGCCAAAGTCTCCTTAACCTTTGCACATTCGTTGAGTCTCATGACACCATTGTCGACCAAAATAGCATGGAATCGGTCACCAATAGCTTCCTTCATTAGCTTGGCGGCAACAGTCGAGTCAACTCCACCCGAGACAGCTCCAATAACTTCCCCATGTTCACCAACCATGGCTCTAATCTTCTTGATTTCGGTTTCAACAAAGTTGGACATGGACCAGTTTTGGTTAGCCTTGCAAATGTCAATTGCGAAGTTGTGCAAAAGTTGCTTACCCTTAGAAGTATGAGTAACCTCAGGGTGGAATTGGATACCGTAGATTTGCTTTTGCTGGTGTGCAATGGCAGCATATGGAGAGTTATCAGTGTTGGCAATAATCTCATACTCGGCCGGGAGAGCACTCAATTTATCACCATGGGACATCCACACTTGGAAATTGTCAATACCATGGAACAATGCAGAAGAGGAATTCTTGACATGGATAGTCGCATGGCCGTATTCCTTTTTTTCACCAGCGCTGACGTTTTCCTTAGAACTGATCCAGGCAAGTTCTTGCATACCGTAGCAGATACCAAGAATAGGCACGCCCAAATTGAAAACCTCACGGTCAACGTGTGGAGCGTCCTCAGCATAGACAGAGTATGGACCACCGGAGAGAATGACACCCTTTGGCTTCCAAGAAAGTTCGGAAATCTTTTGGGTACAAGGAAGCATTTCGGCGTAAACATTGAATTCACGCAATCTTCTGGTGATTAAGTGAGAGTATTGGGAGCCAAAGTCCAATACCAAGATGGTGTCATAGACGGTAGGGACTTCGACAACTGCTGATTGATCTGACATTTGTATTAGTTTTGATGTCCAAGAAAAAAAAAAAAAAAAATTACTCTGCTTGAGTCCAAAAAAAAAAAAAAAAATTTCAGTCGGCCCGGTGGGGCTGAAGGCACCACAAAAGTACGATCTAAAATATGGGGACCGTAGACGTTAAAACGATAAGATAACAGTTAATGGAGAAGATAATGTGCGAATTTCTAGTGTCTTGGTGGTTTTCATTATATATTTTGTTTTAGTTGGTGGTATCATTTGTTCGCACGAATTGTACCAAGGTTATGGGAATTTCCACTAAAGCGAAAAATGTGAGCCACCACTTTAGCGGTCCTTCCTACTCAATGCTGGTTAAGCAGTCCGCCTATTTCTTCGCCTAGATTATCCGTAGATATTTATTTCATTACTTGTATTTGAAATGTCCACAATGGGTTATGTGTGAATAACTAACCGTGCGCAAATACGTATGCATATTGAACTTTCATGGGACGCTTAGCTTATCGCTATTTTCAAATCAGTTCCTCATAATGGTTCGGAAGCACTAATCATATCAATTAATCGTTAACTCTTATACCATAATAAGAAGGGAAACCAATAAAACATTTGTCTTGAGGAGCTGTAGGCACAGTAACGGTACAAGAATGTCCTAAGCCCAGTCTTTAGTGCTAGGAAAGAAACAAAAGCATTAGTTGTCCTCGTGGGGCTACCTTGCCTGATACTGTTCTGGGAAAAAGAAGCCACCGGACGGCCAGAGACAATGCACTCTATGAGTTCCCAGCATCCATTCCGGGGTGGTAGTCAGCAAAAGCAAAAGTGGAGGATTCTCAAAACGTCAAAACGGCATAAGCACTTATATACTTGAGGAAATGGATTCAAGTTTTGTTTGGAACTAGAAGTGTCTAATTGATCACTTTTTTCCAGCAATTGTACTATGATTTTAACTTAGTAAGGAGTTCTCCTCTCAAGCTACTATATGTAATTCGTGTAGTTTCATTATTCCAATTACATCACACGAGTTACACATACTGTGGTAGCTCCTTATACTGCATTTACCAAAAGCCCCAAAAAGAAAAAAGTGCCTTAGAAGTTCCACTTTCCTAATTTGGCCTTAACAATGGAGTTAAGTCGGGTGCCCGAAGACCCGCACAACTTGAGACAAAAACTGTAACTATAAAAAAGGCATTTACAGGACTGTTTAAGAAGAAGACAAAATGACCGAAGAGAGCGTCAGTCGGGTACTGGGACACAACTGGGATGATATTGGTCCTCTGGCGCAGGATGACGGGCCAAAGCCCATTGCTACTATTGCATACAGCGACGACTACACTACCATGATGGGATATCTCCGGAGACTAATGTCGCAGGACGAACGGAGTAAACGAGCGTTTGACTTAACCACAGCGGTGATTGATATGAATCCTGCACATTACACTATCTGGGAATATCGACGTCAAATACTAGTAGGCATAGACGGCCATGAAGACATGACATGGCTCGACTGGAGCACTATTGAGAACTCCAAAAATTATCAAATTTGGCATCATCGACAAGAATGCGTTGTAAAGAAGGATGCGGAATACTATCAGCATGAGATGGATATAGCCAAGAAGGTTATTATGGGAGATGGCAAGCATTATCACGCTTGGACGCATTTACAATGGGTGATGCGGGAGCAACTAGGTTCGCAATTTACGCTATCAGAGGAATTGGAATTTGTAAACAACTTGCTGGACCTTGATGTTTACAACAATTCTGCGTGGAATTACCGGTTCTACATTTTAGAATTGACTGGCGAATTCAAGTCAAATGTTGAATTGTTGAAGTCTGAATGCGATTATACTGTAGACAAGATTGCACTGGCTCCTCAAAACGAAGCTCCTTGGAACTACCTTGATGGCGTGTATACGAAATACCGTTCTTCAGATTTTTCAGAATTGGAACAGGTTTGCGAAAAGTTTATTAAAACAGATCCCAAATCTATCCATGCATTGGAAATTTTAGCTCGTTTAAAACGGGAGAACGACGTCGAAGAAGCAAAACGACTTTATACAGAACTTGAAGATTATAACGATGTCAGGAGGGGTTACTGGAGATATATGAAGGCTCAATTGGCTTAGTAGATGTATAATTGATGGAGAAAAAAACTGAAGAAAGTAATCATGCATATCCAACAACAACAAAAAAAAAAAAAAAAAAAAAAAAAAAAAAAAAAAAAAAAAAAAAAAAAAAAAAAAAAAAAAAAAAAAAAAAAAAAAAAAAAAAAAAAAAAAAAAATACAAATAAATATATTAATAATTAGTTCTAATCTGGGCGGGCATATTAAGTTTTAAGAGTGCAGCAGTTATTGTTTGTGAATCGTTTTGGCAAGCCTATCCGCGTAGATTCTGAAGAGAATAGGGATTGGAATCATAACAATCGAAATGCACGCTAATAACGTACCTGCCCATTGAACGCCCATATTATGGAACATTTGCTTAGCAAAGAGAGGGAAAGCAGCAGCAAAAGATGCTCTCATGAAAGCATTAGCACCCAAGACTGAGGCAGCAAGATGCAAATACGACTCGACAGCATATGTCAAAGCACAGAGGAAGATACCAATAAGCGAGAAACCGAAAACTGAACCACCAATAGTTGGAACAATCCAATGAACATGTTCAGGATAGTTTCCCGACCAACAGAGCCAGAAAAGCCCGATTGGAAGGAGACAGGATGGAAGTATTAAGGCGTCCAGGCGAGCCTCCGGAGCTGGTTTGTATCCTTTTGCAATGACCTTGCGGAAATAGCGTGGCTCCAGGAAGATCAGGTACAGCCCACCAACGAGCATTCCGACCAAAACGCCGAGATAGGGCAATTCTGCGTTGGCAGGAGAGAAATGATATTTTTCAATGAAGATAATGGGGTAGACCTCAAGGCAGAGATATAGAATGCCGTAGACAAAGGAGATATAAATGGAGATCAAGAGGATGATTGGCTCGGTGAAGAGAAGGCGGAGTGGACCGAGAACCATAACGCTGAGGGTTTCCTTGATATTGAGCTTATCATGCTCGCCTGGGGCATGGATTGCCCAATTTTTAGTATCCTGTCGCAATATGTGGGCTTTTCTAGCAAGAATGGTAGGGTAATTTGATTCTGGAACAAGGAAGGCGACCAAAACCAATGCCAATCCGCCCATGATACCAGTAATATAGTGAGTCCACCTCCAACCAAGGTATGAAGCACAAATGTAGCCACCCGAAACCGGTGCGAGAATTGGTCCAATGAACACGGTAGACATGAACCCAACAAGTGCGATTCCTCTGAACTTGTTGTCATACATGTCAGAAAAGATAGCGCCAGTGACACACAGGGGAGCTGAACCAAGGAAACCTGCAAAGAATCGGCAAAGCATAACAGTTTGCAAGTCTTTTGCTACGGCAACGCCGAAGATAAAGCAAGTGAAAAGCAATTGTGAAAACAAACTAGGGAGCTTTCTCCCGTAATACTCGGATGCTGCACCCCAAACGACAGGGCCAAAACCGAAACCGAGGAGGTAAAGCGAGATACCCAGGGTGATTACTTCTGACGAAACACCAAAGACCATAGACAACTCTGGTACGGCAGTGGAATAAATTGCGGACCCCCATGCAACAGTCATTGTACTAAATCCCAACGCCAGGCTGGCGCCAGCTTTAGTCCATGTTCCCCAATTAAATGGATGGGCAGGATCTTGTGGACCGTCAAAGTCGACAATGTAATCTTTTTCATCTTCACACGGGATAGGAGGAATTGGTCGGGCTCCACCCATTGTTACAGAGGCATCTGCAGGATCGACGGCAATCTGAGCCGGAAAGAATTTTTCTTCTTTCTGGCTCTCAACATCACTAGAGGAGGTAGAAATCATACTTATACTATTTGCGAAGTATGTGTTAAAAGAAGAGAAAGTAAGAAACAAGAGGAAGCAAACGAATTAACCAACAGCAAACAGACCCATATTTATATTCGTTTTCCGTGGCGTCATAAAGGGTCCCACAATTAGCTAACTTTCCAGGTGGAACTCCGTTATTTCCTAATGGGGCAGAATGACCGACAGAAAATCCCGATGAGGGTCTTATCTCACTTCCGCGGCTGTACTACCAGCCCGAGCAGAGCCGCGACACCATCTACATGTATTAATGGATTTTCTTCAACGGTGATCAATTGCTATCACTCCTCTCAACAGAGACTTGAGTATTAAATTGTAAAAAATCATTTAAAAAAATCTTCCTTCGGTCAGTCCTAAAGTAAAAAAATCCAACCTCGGTAGTATTGTTTCTCTTTGAGCTTTAAGCCAAGGCTGAAATGTTTTGCTTTCGGCCAAGATTTCGCCGACAGTTGCTAAACGTGCGACTAGATGCAATTATCCGCCTAAGAAAATTGGTGTTTTGCACGGCTAACTGGGATTTCGGAACGCCGGGCTGCAAGTATAATTACTAAACCTGCACAGTGACTTCGGGTTTCGGGGATGCGAAAATTTTCCGAATGTTCTACTGTTTCATTTTTTTTTAGTTTTTCCGAGAAAGACGCAGAAGCACGCAATTTGGTTGTTTGGCTATTAATCCAGCGTACTATTATTATGAACGACAGCATGAAAAAGGTGAAAAATTGGCTTAACCAACATATGAAATTAGCTGTTCTTGAAAAATATGCCAATTGCTATAAAGAGACGGAATAGGAAGAAATAGGAATAAAAAAAAAATAAATAAAACACGATTCCACCTTCTTGAGAAGAGAACAGTCCCGGCTTTTATGCTAGTTACATCCCCAAGTAACCCGGTTACCGCATCCAGTTAGGGCAGCGCAAACGCAAACTTGTATAATTGATGGCACCTGGGCATCTACAGGATACAAGCTCTTCCTATTGGTTCGATTAATTTAGTTCCAATGTTACCACACAATAGGACCAACGATTCAATTAAAGGTATTTTGCAAAATTCTACTCAGGAAGCAAATAATCCCTGCATGATACGACATTCAGCCGCGTGCACTGCGGCTGCCGTATCATACGGTTCTTTTCTTATCTCCCGCGTTAAAAGCACAAGCGCAACATGACTAAACTGCCAGCGGAGTTATGGGAGACGATATGTGGATACTTGATGGACGCCAATGGTTTATCAGAACTGATTAGTGTGCGGGCAGTAAACAAAGAGTTGGACCGGATAGTTGGGATTATGATTCCATGCCGTCTGAGGCTGACGGATAAGGGTTGTAAATTGGAATTCGATGGGCACCAGATGGACGATTTAGATAAACGGGTATCTTATGAAGATGTCAAGAATAGAGCTAAAAATGGGCTTGTTTACTGGCTCTCAATCGTAAAGTATTGTGTATATGAGACGCATAACGAGATCAACTTCTCAATTCTTGAGACAGTTCTGGACACTCTCGAGGATTCTCCTCCACAGCGGCGCACAGTGATTGCCCTATGCGGGCTTAAACATGCCACCCTTGACAATCTAAAAAGAGCTGTTAAAAGGGTGAAGAAGTGTAAAGCAAAAGTATCAGTACGGCTGGAGCTATACGTTAAAGACGAATTGTTTGTGCCTCATCAGACAATCGGCATTGGAAGCGAAGTAACAGAATTGAGCCTTGTAACCAAAGCGAAGAGCGTCGTCCGACCATGGGAACTGGTTAACATACAAGAGAATTGCAATCTGGAGCAGTTTTCACTCGCAACCGTTAACGAAAATAAAACCTATATTCTAGAACGCTTTTGGAGATGGCTGAAGAAGATAAACAAGGTGCAAACAGTAATCCTTAGTAATATCACTTTTGAATCCGCGTCATTGGAATCTTTCGGGAAGCAAGAACCTACTTTTAGATTCCACCAGATGATACTGTCTAATGTTCGCGGACCGAGCTCGAATGTTGAGCCGTTGATCACGGTTGAGACTTTGAAGCTGAAAGTATTCGGCGGCGACAGAAGTCAGTTCAAGATGTTTCGGTTCCAAATTCTTGAAGAATTGGATACTACCGGTGGTTTCCCGTTTGACGATGCAGAAGAAAATGATATTACTCGTATGTTTCAAGGGTTAAAGGTATTGGATATAAGAAACGCCAACTTTAAGGCTCTGTCAAATAATCAAAAAGAGGTTCTTGGAAGATATTTGGTAGAGTTGCACTTGACAGGGGTACAATCATCGGATATAGATGAACTTGATCTTGGCTTTTTGACCCATCTACGGAGACTGTGTCTATCAGTTTATTCCGCAAATGCACAGTCAGCGGCAGTATCAGTTAGAGGAGCAATTGCACGGTGTAGATTCCTGGAATCCGTCAAGCTTGAAGTGAATGGTAGAAGCAAGTCGTTGCCTGATTATTAGGGAGCATGTTTAGCCTGAACAAGCGGTTTGCCTCGCTTCTTTCGCAGAAAAAATAAGTCACCGGGCGGCTGGAGGCTACTTGCCCTTCATGCGGTCCTTTTTCCTAAAAAAGAAGCAGAAATCTCTAGCACGCTGACCACGGGATATCTTAAATATGCGTAAAATCACAACTTTCGAACTTGTACCATAAGTTGGGCCTCGTTTCCGTCAAGGGCCGACCAAATGTACAGATTATTTGGAATTAGGCAATCCGCAGCCACACAATTTTCAAAAGGGAGGTAAGAGATTAGTCTATTAAATAAATTAAAAACAAATGCATAAAAAAGAACAATAACAAGGAATGATTTTTAAAACTGAATATGGCCGAGATTGAACCGCTTTGCGTAGCCCTCTAAAATCTCTCTAGAAACCGATGTTCCACCACAAACAATCACCACAACAAGAGAATCCTCGTTCAAATCAGGCAGAATATCGTGGATCTTGTTTGTATATAATGGAGCAAGTGCTGTTCCGCATGCTGCTTCAATGAGCAATTTATGATCTGATGCAAACTGGAGGCAGGCTTCGGCAGCCTCGGCATCCGAGACAACAGTGGAATGCGTAGGATGCACGTTCATGGCATAATCAATTGTCTCACGAGTGATTGAGACCGTAGAGAGCGAGGTTGCAATAGTGTTTGGCTTATCAACGAAGACTTGCTTGCCGCCAGCCTTGATAGACATGTTGAGTGCGGCGCAGCCTTCCGTTTCCACGGCAACGATGGGAACATCGTCCCAGCCGTGGCGTTCAAACCCTTGAACAATACCATTGTACATGCCCCCACCGCCGACAGAGCAAATGACAGCATCGGGCTTTTTGCCGTGGAATTGGGCCACCAATTCCGACGCAATGGTGGAATTGCCCTCCCAGACGACTTCATTATCATAAGGATGGCAGAAGACTGCTGGTTCTTTGGAAGCCGGCATGAGCACCTCCTTGATGTGTTTTTGACAGTCTACAATGAAGTCTCCATGTGGGATGACCGTAGCACCGGTCTTTCGAATCCTCTCGATCATGACAGGATTGGTTGAGCGTGGAACGCAGACGGTACACTTTTGGTTGTATAGTTTAGCAGCATAGGCAGTTGCACCTCCGGCATTTCCTCCAGAGGGAGAGAAGAAGTGGAACTTGGATCCTTCTGGCGCAGAGGAAACAGTTCTATATACCAGATTGCCCAGTCCTCTGGATTTAAAGGAGCCAGAAGGCTGACATAGCTCCAATTTGAGCAGAACTTTGGAATTGATTTTATCAGAGAGATAGAGAGAAGGAACCAATGGGGTCTCGAGATAAGGAAGCGAATATACGGATGAATCGACGGTCATGTTGAATGATGTGGGACACTGTTGAAATATGTGTAGAAAGAACAAGAACTAAAAAAAAAAAAAAGAAAGAAAGAAAGAAAGGAAGTGATCGAAGGAGGCTGGTATTTGCTTTTATAAAGCATTTTGTGGACAAACCTTCTCCTCACTGTGTTGGACCCTGTTAGATGGCTCGGTCCAGGACCGGGTTGAACCGGTTACTTATCTTTGGTGGTTATCACCCAAAAGTGGTCCCGTGTCAGGCTTTTTTTGTGGAGAAGTCGTCGGGAAACGGAACTTTCGCGGTGCGGCGGTCGGAAGAGAGCGTTAATTTTACACGGGAATAAGTAGAAGGAATAAGACCTGGGTTTCTTTTTTTGTTTGTTTGTTCTTTTTAGTTGCTTCGTGTCTCTTCATCTATATGCGGAGAAAGGAAAGTCGGTATTCCTTTAGTTTCTGGGTCATTGTTGCGGGAGGTTGGTCATATCTCTATCTCGTGGTCTCTCCGGGGAGTCGGGAAAGTAACTGATAGAGACCGTGTAAGTGGATAATAGCAGTTAAAAATAAATGCATGCACATTGGTTACACTGGATTGGAAGAATATGCAAAGTTGCAACTAGAATTGAGTTGAGAATTGGACAGAGAAAAAGAGTCGGCCAAATCCATATTTTGGACAAAGAGTATAAAGTACCCCACAACCTGGCGGCGTGATCCATTAGGAAATTGAATCTATGGACAAATCCGAGGGGTTTGTCCGTCGGAGGCCGCGGCTTTGGAGAAAGCAATAACTGAATCTTTATTTTTATTTTTATTCTTATTTTTATTTTTATTTTTATTTTTATTGTATGCATATGTAACTAGAATCGGTTAATTGTTGTGCGATTATTTACACGATCAAGAATTACTAATGCATACAGGAAGGAAATATGTCTTAATTTAATATTTAATATAACTTGAAATGCATAGTGGAATGCACGGAAATATTTATAAACCGGTAGCCATGCATAGTTCTAATAGAGTAACTCAAGGTTTGTTATATGAAATTAAAAGGCTGATCAAATAGTTCACCAGCTGCTATTTTTAACTGTGTTATAGCCAGAGGTTTCCCGCATACAGGCGAATAGATAAGCTTTGGGCGGTTTGAGACGATTACGTGGGGTATGTGCCGCAAAATCCCTCAAAATCGGAACTGCGATTATTCAATGGAAGTAGGGGAGATTTCCGATAAGCAATATACACTAACACATATGCATACAAACAAGTTACATGCCACAGTTTTATCTATGAATAAATGAAGTCGTTGGTGTGATATGTGCCCCTACTCTGCGTGTACTTCTCGGATAATTATTCTGCTCAGGGAGCAATCTGGGAAACTTTGAATAGAAGGCAGAAACAAAGATCTCCTATATAACCAGTATCGAATATGCGCAGTCAAAGGTTCTTCTAATAAGCAAATGTTTATATTCCTCAGGTCTGACACTTCTACGAAGTACGAACTATTCATACGATATTATTAGCATATTACACTTTCACTGCATCGTGTAATCGTAACTGCATATAAACAAGATTGAATAGAAAATTCACGATTTTCATCGTATCGTGTGACATACTCACCAACTGAGGACTGTAGAAATAATCCTTTTCATCGCGCATCTTGTCGCAGAATGTCGACAAGCCGGTGCCTAAACAGAGAGTGAGATTCGTGCATTAAGTAATAAGGCATCCATCCAATTCCGTAAATGAACTTTCCGCAAAATTGGCCTTAATTCCAGATCTCAATAGAAATCGTTACTAGAAAGATGGTCCGCTTCCAGCATCATTGCCTTTAGATCTCTCGTTTTTGCAGGATTGGGAGCGTAATATAACCTAAAACAATTTGATGTAGCCCATTTGCAAGTATAACTCTCAGCTTCTCTGAGTACGATGCATTGACAAAGTTTTCGCTTATGCCAAGCTACTGCTACTTGCTCTTCCCCACACACACGTCAACCTATGCAAGGTGTTGGCGATCATGTCAGCCTGCAGTGGTACAGGCAGAGTGCGGGTGTTTTGGTTTCACTCCCAACAACGCTCGTTCCTGGACATGAACGAACCGGAGCATGATCACGATCTGGAGCAAAACTACTCCAGATTCGTGACGGGGGCTCTTGCATCCCGGTTAACATCTCAGCTAGTTACAGACCCTGGTCAAGATGGATTTCTGCGTTGGTACATGATCTCCAACTCGTTTCCCATAATTGCTGCGTCACTGGGTCCCATCTCGAACCTCAACTCAATAGTAGCCCTGGTGGACCCATGGAGACAACAAAACCATCATGAACATGCAGATTTCCATTGGGTAGTGGCACTCAACTCGGTATCGCTGTTTTTCGGTTGTTGTGCCAATATTTCGCTATTTTTGAACTTTGCCCAGAGAATAAGGTATAATCTCTCGCAAATAATCAGCATTGGAGGATGGTATGTAGCTAGTGTGATACTGCTGATTTTACTGGTTTGTACCAGGTATATGTATTTCGGATCAGGATCGGTTTACTCGCCCTCACAGGGCTACTGGCATGCACTTATTACTTGTGTGTTATACTTTGTCAATGCCACCTTGTTATTGATCAATGAGATTGGCCATCTAGCCGGTCAATATGATGCGTCCTTCAATTTGACCGAGAACCAACGAAGCTTCATGATGCAGACTGTGTCTTTGATGGTTTGGATCGGAATCGGTGGCGGTGTGTTTTCAAAGGTTATGGGGATTTCGTTCGGTGATAGCTGTTATTACTGTGTCGTCACAATAACCACTGTAGGATTAGGGGATAACGTTCCAAAGAATTCGTTGGGCAGGGCGTTATGTCTGCCGTTTGCCTTCATTGGCGTCATTTTGCTTGGGTTGATTGTCACCACAATCAGGTCCCTGGTCATAGAAGCAGGAGGGCAGGCCTTGAAATTTCATCGGATTGAAAAAGTAAGGGCAAAAAAATATGACAGGCATCAATCTCTATCACATAGGCTGGAACAGGATGGTTTTGAAGCAATGAGGAAGGTGCATCTCAAGGTAGAATCAATGGGTAAATTAGGGTCAGCCATAACATCCATCACTTGCTTCCTTCTGTTTCTATTACTAGGGTCGATGATTTTTTATTTCTTGGAGGGAGATTGGTCGTACTTCGAGGCTGTATACTTTTCCTCTCTCTGTCTTCTCACTATCGGCTATGGTGACTTTGCACCCAAGTCTTCTGGCGGACGACCGTTTTTTATTGTTTGGGCTCTAGGTGCCATCCCCTTAATGACCATTCTAGTTTCTAGTTTGGGTGACACACTGTTTAAGGAGTTGCTAAAAGGCGGGAACGTCCTTGGCAATTTTTTCCTTAGTAATAAGGCGGACAAAGCAGCTGCGGCCGCCGCTGTTGCTGCTGAGAACAATGATGATGGTTCAGAAAAACTACCATCCGAATGTAACCGTGCAATTTCTTTATGTGCAGAAATCCGCAGGAAACTAGATGATCTCACTCGCAATCCAGATAAAACGTACACATTCGACGAATGGAAGGAAATGATCCAGCTAACGCGGAAAACACACATACCTGAAATTCCGGCTTCATTCTGGCTTTCAGAGAGGTCTCCAATCCGGCTACCGATTAACGAACCTCGATTATTCCTCGATAGGTATATCAATGCTTTAGAACGGGAAATTGCTAACATATCCGACGAGACGCAAAATGGGGCATAGTTCGGAGTGGAATACTCGCAGTATATTTTCGTTAAAACATCAGCCATTGGTCACAAAAAGCAGTTAGAACTTTACTAATCGGAGTATGGGATGCCGCTTCTACCCTTGTCTTTTTTTTGGTATCTTCAAATGAAGCTTATGCATCGACAGGGTGGTTTATCGATCACGCTGTGGCTTTAATTATATTATATTTACGGGCTGTTTACTCTTGACTTTCAGTTAGTTCTCAAGGACCATGCGTACTATTTTGTGAAAGCTACACACTTTATCATGGCATTGGCAGATGAAAGATGTAGTTAATAACTATATTTTTCGTGTTTGCACCAAAATTTCAAAGATCTGCGTGCTATTTGAAGAAGGCTCCAAGCCGATAAGACATCACACTGTGATAATAACTGGAAGGGATATTTTAGATCAGCATCTATATAAACCATAATGTATTGTATGCGTTCGTTTAAGAGTGTGGGTACCTCTGAGACTGGTATGTATCTTAGAGACTTATGGAAAGCAGTGATAGGGGTTGATTGGGTCCAACGAAGAAACTGGCAAGGGGGCTGCTGAGATGTGTATTTTATACTTTTATATAATTTTCAATGAAATTGCTTCGTCTAATTCTAGGGGAAGTCTTCGCAGTGCGTGGGTCCCACTTCGGGAAATTGTGCCTTGGTAGAAACGCATACCAACATGCAACAGGTGAATATCTCGCCAGGTGTTGAACAAACGAAAAAAAAAATAACAGAAGTCGGTCTTTTGATCATAATTTAAATACAAGCAAAAGTATTGAGCAGTAAACTCGGACTCTTAATGATACGCTTAGATATTCAATTACACTGTAGAGTTGATAGTCGCATTGACCCCTTATCTTATCAATAGGTGTTCTAATCAATCAGAGATGAGTACAGCGGTGGGTGACAGTGAAAAAAAAAAATCTGCCGAGGTTCAGGCATCACGGATACCCCACTCATAATTTTGGACCTTTCTTTCCTTCTGCAAACTCAACCAGAGAAGAAGAAACGATGGCTATGAACCAGATAGACGGGAATCTGTGGCTGGGAGCGATAGCTTCTCTGAGTGCCACAAAGACCATGAAAAGAGACAATGTCACACATATTCTATCCCTCATTACTCCAGAAATCCCGGGAGTCGAGGCACAATATGCATCAGTTTCGGCTAATTTTGAGACTAAAAGGATAGACATCGACGATATCGAGGATGAAAATATTATGCAGTATTTTGATGAAACAAATGCATTCATAGACGAAGGCTTAAAGAGTGGAGGAATTTTGGTTCATTGTATGGCTGGCGTTTCTCGATCTGCTACAGTGGTCTGTGCCTATTTGATGCAAAAATATTTGTGGAATAGAGATAAGACGATAGAATTTGTCAAGTCAAAGAGATCAGTTATTAATCCGAACTCGGCATTTTTGGAGCAATTGCAGATCTATTTTAATTGTGGGTTCCAAGTTTCCATTGATAGGCCAGAATATAGAATGTTTTTATTGCAACAGCAGGCAGAATCATCAAAGTTTACAAGAAAAGTTTCTGTTCCAGAGCTTCCATCTGAGCAAAATCCAGATAATGAAAAGCCGTTGGATGACCTGGCATATGTATTATTGTCCAAACTGTGCTACCGATTATTTAATCATACGAAGTCCTGGGACCAATTCGAACTAGTAGTTCAAACTAACGATGGGCAAGAGCACCCTGTGGGGATGCGGGATGTGCCAAGAGAAAAGTTGGTACAAGTTCGGGAAAAATCTCCAAAGCTCGTTTTGAGAGACAACCAGACCAAACGGGATATTTTGTTAACACCTAGACTGCTATCTGATGGTTCGACAGAACTTCGATGCAAAAAATGCCGCCAAGTGTTGTCCAGTCAAAGGTTTTTACTCTCTCACAACGAAAATCGTGCTCAATGCACCCAATATTTCACGGAACCGTTGACATGGATGAAGGATGAACTGGAGAAGGGTGAATTGGAAGGCAAGTTGGCATGCCCAAAATGTAGTGCCAAGGTGGGCTCATATCATTGGCAAGGTTCTAAATGTTCCTGTAGCGAATGGGTTGTTCCTGCAATCGGCCTTCAAAAAGCCAAGGTAGACGAAATGACCGTTGCGCGTTCTCGAACAGCCAAAGCTTAAAACTATTTTTTTTTTTTTTTACTTATACAATTAGAAAACCACGAAAAAAAAAAGGTGTTACAAAATTATAGACGTGCAGTAGATAGTCAAAGATATTTTTCTTGCTTTAGCCAGCTTTCAACGACAGTCGAATCCCTGGCAACCCATTGATACCTAACTTTAATGACATCAAGAGCTTGAGTAACAGCACGATCAAATCCTGTAAGATCCTTGTCCTTAAAGAACTCTGTAACGTCGTTAAATGCTTGTTCTGTAGTTAGGTTACTCAATACAAGTCTCATCAAACGCTCAAGAATGATCATATTGGAACCATAAGTCTTATAAAGGCTATCCCAGTTGGTTTTGATGAATTCCCAAGTTTGGTTTCTAGCCGCCGGATTAGCACTCATGGAAGAGACTAAGGAATGAATATCCTGTACAGCAATTTCAGCATTCAGGAACATGTCCAGATTCTTCTTAAGAATGGCCTGATCTTTGGTTCTACCCAGAGATGCAATGGCCAACTCTCTACCATCAACAGATTTGGAACTAGTGAGTTCCTTGAGGAGGAATTGATAGGCTTGTTGCAAATCTTCCCCAGATCCGTACTTCATGATCGAAGTATAAGCTGTAATACGAAGTGTTGGATCAAGTGCCGAGGAATCTCCGGAAATCCATCTCTTGAACCTGGACTGTCCTTCAGAAATGATCTTTTCAACACCAAGGTTTGCGGCAGTACGGAACATAGAAGACCTCAATTGGTTGGTCAAGAAATCATCGTATTTTGCATCCCAGGAGAATTCTGACAGCTTTGGTGAAATGACGTCAATAACAGCATTGTCAATGGCTGTCCGGACAGCTTCATTAGGATACTCACTCCAGGCATATCTGAGAGCACCAAGACGATTGAGCAATTCGCTCCAGACGAAATAATCTGCTTTGTCAGACTTACCAATATTCTTCAGCAAGCTCAGAAAACCTTCGGTATGTCCAATACCTGCAGAAGCAGTTGCACCACTATCCGCAATCAATCCAACAAGATCCTTGTTTGAGAGCTGGTCGAGAGTTTGACCGAATTTTGCTAATCGGTTGGAAGGATAGTTGACACGGTAAAGGGCTACCTGGTCCTTGTTTAGCTTATAAAATTTGTCCTTGCTAACACTCTTAATGACACCTTGTCTCCCATGGAGGACGTCAGACTTGGCAGTTGAATTAAGGCCGGTCGACAGAGCCAATGGGACCCACCATTCAACAGTGTTGTCCTCTGCAGTGACGTTTCCAGAACTCAAGAAACGATCTTGACGAACTGTGATATGCTCATCAGACTCGTCAACAGTAATGACAGGGAAACCAATCTTTTTGGTCCAGTTCAACATTTCGGCCGCGACGTTCTTCCCACTGACCTCGGACACTGCGTTCCAGAGATCTGTAGTTCTAGCATTTCCAAACGCGTGGTTTTTAAGATATCTAGAAACACCCTTCAAGAAGACATCCTCACCTAGCTGTGAGCTCAACATTCGGATGGAAGAAGCACCCTTGAGATAGGAAATAGAGTCGAAGATTTGATCGATTTCCGCACCTGATCGGACGGCAACTTCAATTGGATGAGATCCACGAAGTGAGTCCAGGTGAAGTGCTTGCTGAGCAGATTCCGAAACAAAACGAGAGAAAACGTCCCACTCTGGATACAGATGGTTTACGGCAAACCACCCCACCCAGGTGGCAAAGCCCTCATTCAGCCACAATTCGTCCCACCAGTCCATGGTGACGAGGTTACCGAACCATTGATGTGCCAGTTCATGAGCAACGACGTACACCACCCGTGTCTTGTAAGCGCTGTCACTGGTTTCTGGGTCGTAGAGCACTGCGGTGGTTCGGTAGGTAATGAGACCCCAGTTCTCCATTGCTCCGTGTGTGAACTCGTGAACGGCAATTAAATCACATTTTGGTAGAACGTAGTCAATGTCAAAGACCTTAGAATACAAGTCAATGATTTTCACAGCACTATCCAGAGCTAGCTCACCTTGGTGTTTTAAGCCTGGTGTTGTGTACACTCTGACCGGCAACTTCTTGCCGTTGTACTCACGTTCAGTGAATCTTTCAATGTATTCAAACTCACCCATAGCCCAAGCGTACAAATAAGTAGACATCTTGGGCGCTTTTTCAAACTTGACAACGGTTTTGCCGTTGGCATTCTTCTTTTCACTTTCAATTGGCATATTACTCAAAACGGTAAAGTTCTCCTGGGGCTTTTCCAGTTGAAATTCAAACGTCGCCTTTTGATTAGGCTCGTCCGCACATGGGAACGCTCTTCGTGCATCAGTGGACTCAAATTGGGTAGAATACATCTCCTTATCGTTGCCACCGGCATCCTTATAACGGGAGGTGTAAAACCCGGCCATATTGTTCTCAACTTTCGCCTCAAACTGAAGACTGACCTTGGTCTTTGGGCCCTGGAGTTTGTCACTCAGGGCAATCTTGACAGTTTCGGTCGCCTCATCATAGGATATGTCCTTGACAGACACGTTGTTCTCTAATTCAGCGCTCAACACCTTGAGACCACCGCGATAGTTCAAATAAACAGCATCATCTGGGGTCACGATGTCGTAATCAACAACAACCGTACCCTTGTACGAATGCGTTTCGAGGTCAATGTCGTACAGCGACAGGTTATAATTGGTAGGCTTGAAATTCTTGGGCAACACTTCACGGTCTTCTGGCATGGTAACGTTGCGGATGTGATGAGGAGAGGGAAGAGGAGGATCTGCCGCAGATGAGGCTAGGGTCCCCTGCAACAAAAATATCAGCCCGAGAAAGCCGCCGGTTCGGCAACCGCCGGGAACGAGTGGTATTCGCATAACACGGGGACGTAGACGTAGTTTTATGCAAAAATTGCCTGGAGGCATTTGTTATATATCTTTGGAGCCAAGTAGGTTATTTGCCCTAATCTAATTGATCAATCTGTGAATGGTGCTTGGCGGAAGCTGGGGATTGAGGTTGATGCCCTTAACGGTAAAAAATGCCGTTATAGATGACAAGGAGTGTATCTCCGACGACTTCGTTTATTTCGAAAAGAAGCAGAATGGTATGTATAGCAAAGTTATCATGTAGCGGTGGGTCTAATAATGCGAAATCTACCGTATTATGAATACCGTCGGGCAGTTTATAACGAACTTCCTACATATGAGTGTTATATGTCTCGATAACTGATTGGTTTCAATAAATCAATAAATCAAATTGATAGTAACATGACCCCATATATACAAATGCAATGTAGCTAGTTACCTCTTTGTTTTTTTTTTGTTTGTTTGTTTTCTCTCTCTCTCGCTCTCTGTTATGCAAATAAATATTTTTCATTCAAAGGACATGTCTGCCTCCTCCTCCTCCTCTTCATCGTCATTGTCACCATCATTAGCACGGTATTCGGCTGCATGGGATTGTTCTAGCTTTTCCTGTGGCTTCTTTCCCTCGTTTGTGTTATATTCAAAGTACAGCTCGCCGTCGACATCATCGTCGTTGTCAACTACCTCTTCTGAAGCTTTGGAAAGATCTTCAATCAAGCCACTAGACAACCTCGAGTTGTTGGCAGCTACCACTTTCTTGATTGTTGCTGACCTTTCGTCAACTGTGGAGGTTGCGCCGTTATATTGAGACTCATCAGGGATAGTCGTACTAGCCTGTTGTTGAAGCTGTTCTAATTGCTCCTGTTGCTGCTGCTGCTGCTCTTGTTCTTGTCGTTGTCGCTGTTGTTGTTGTTGTTGCTGCTGCTGCTGCTGATCGTATTCTTCCTCTGCCATAAATCCCTCTTGATACTCCTCCTCATCATAGTCATCTTCATAATCATTTTCCTCGGCTTCTGGAATAGCATCATCAAGGTCAACTTCTTGGTCTTCCTCTGGTTCATCCGGCTGCGGAATATTCCCATTCTCCTGTTGATGCTGCTGCCGGGGCTGGTGCTGGTGCTGTTGTTGTGGTCTCGGGATATTCTCTAGAGGCGTGTCAAATTCGTTATTCATCATGTCCTCCTGATCTTCAGCAACTTCAAACTCGCTACCAATGTCTTCTTGCATCTCCTCGTCTTCAGTTCCAGCGTCGGAAAAATCTTCATTCTCCTCTAGTAACGCCTGCATGGTCTTGTTGATTCCGGGGGGTCGCAAATACTCGTAACCAAAGGTACGGATAGACTTCAGATGTTGTTCCCTTGCAGCTTCATATTCATCCACATCCATCGGCCCGTTCCAATGGCCAATAGCATTGTCTCCTAACTCAGTAGCAAGACTGGTGTTGTTATTGTTGTTGAATGTCACAAAGCTCTCATTTGGATACTGACCCTCGTGAACCGGCGAATTTCGACTCTGCCGTCGATCCACAAGTTTGGCGCTTTTAGGTTTCAGTTTGTGGGAACGATTCTGTCTCCAGATCCCTTGGTCATTGCCCGGAATTATCGGTATGTATAATGCGTTCATCATGGTTCGAAGGTAGTAAATCGCACACTTTCGAATCTGAGAAGCTGCTCATTAACTGCGGTAAAAAAAAAAAAAAAAAAAAAAGCAAAACACGCGTAACTCGCGTGCATGAGCCGCGCGTCCCCTGGTCTTATCACGTGGTTTGCATGAGCCCTAGTATGCATAGCAATCTGCCCTGCTGGACCCTCAAAATCACTGACGCCTCGGGATTAGCGCAGTCAGTCTTTTTTTTTTTTGGAGAGAGAAGAATTGCTGACGGCTATGATGGATAGGGTCTAGGACTCCTGGTATGCGCACATATCATCAGCGCATAGCTATGCATATGTGCACTATCTGCAGTAAAGAGGAAAAAAAAAAAAAAAAAAAAAA
>JAJLUR010000022.1:39968-86808 GCA_030674225.1 Blastobotrys terrestris | reverse complement strand
TTTTTTTTTTTTTTTTTTTTTTTTTTGGGACAACGGACCAAACACCAATCCAAGACAGACAAACGATGCTTTGGCTATTAGCATTGGGGGGATTGGCCATCTTAGTGGCCGTGATGATCCCTGTAATCAAAGGGATGGGATCGTACAAAAGCAAAGTGCTGGAAGGATATGAACCTAGAGTCAGGGTTGTTAAGAAAAAGAAGCCAAGCGAACCTGAGGACGATCGCGGATATGGATATTCGTCCAGTGCACAGTCGTACACCCAAGCTACCAGTCGACACAACCCATACCAAGCGCAAAATTCTCATATCGATAACAATTTTGACTATGATGGATTTATCAAACAACAAGAAGCTCAAGACAAGGCGGACGAAAGATTAGACTATGGCCAAGCTGGTGTATAAACTATCAATATAATCAGGGACAACTTGGTTTTGTGTACGTTTCGATAATTTTCTATAGTTGAATTCTAATTTATTATATCGCAATAATAACGCAGGTAGCTTGTGTTTAAAGCAAAGAATGCAAAACATTAAATTGTTTGTTGCTTTTTTTTTGTTTTTTTTCTATCTACATGTCAGTTATATCTTGGCCTTCGTTAGTTTCGTCAGATTTTGGTGGCAATAGATGGTTCTGGCTCGCTGGCAATCTTTCATAAAACAACATGAATGCGCCTTGTGCACTTAATACGTGGGACTCCTTGGCCAATGACACGTTTTCATCAGAAATTTTCCACCAAAACCCTTGGTTGCAGCGTCGGTAACACTCGTAATGACCAAAATTATGCGAGCCAATGTGAACGATAGCTGCCCGCAGAGTGTACAAAGTTCGTTCAATTGGGGCTCGTTTCATTGATACATGGACGTCGCTATTTCCGGTCTCATCGTCTACGTCCACGATATACGGACTCAAGTCTAAAATTAGCGGAAATTTTACCGGAGTATGATTTTTTCTCGTATATCCGGTATGCATATCAAAAACTGATCGATTAATATGTATCATCAAAATAGGGTTTGTGGGCAATGCAAGCATCGTTTGTTTGGACTTGTCTGATTTGACTTTTATATTGTTGGGCCGTAATTTTTTGTAATCCTTCTCATCAATCACTTTAGTATCGAGAGCTGACTGTAATTCTTGAGCCCGCGCGCTGAATATATTCTTGATTTGGTCCGAGGTCGCATCTTCCATCTTCTTTTCAACTTCGACTAACATTCCCTTCAAGCTGCACCTATAACATTCAACACCCGAGATGATCTCCATTTTGCAGTACTCCGCCAACAAATCTTCCAAATGAAGAGGCTTGGATGTTTGGAAGAAGCCACCAAATGCAGACTGGTTGAAATTGGAAACGCTCAAATCAATAGAACTAATAACGCCTTTTCGGATTCCTTCCATTTCCCCACATTGTAAACATCCAACTCTCATCCCACACATACCATCGAATGGAGTCAGTAATCTATTTTTGTCGTTGCTGTCATCGTTTTGTCCTTGCCCATCCTCGCTCTTCTTCTTCTTGTCTCCTTCCAAAACCGTCAACATTTGTTGGAAAAATTCTTGTGCATCCTCCTGGTCATACCCGCTCCATCGTAATTGACTTTTTTCCTCCATGCTTTTGATCAACTCGTGAATAGAATAGCAATGTCGAATTTCTCTTTTTTCATTCAACTTTTCCATCATCCGTCGAAGTACCAGACACACTTCATTCTGCCGTTCCACATCCACGTATTTTCGCAAATAATCCAAACTGGCAAAACTCTGGATCACAGAGTTCATAAAACATGTGTTCCCTTCGTTATATAGTCCTCCTACATTTTTGCGCTCCATCTCCTCCGCTAACTCTCGTTCACCTCCTTCTGGATACTCGCTAGAAACACTACTCCCAAACATGTTCATCGTAGTGTTCCGTATACTGCTGGTTGCTATGTCTATAGAGCCCATGAACGTATCTGATAGCATTAATAGTACTACAAAGGGGATTGCAGGGGGGTATATCTTGTACA
Organism: Blastobotrys terrestris; assembly: GCA_030674225.1. Lineage (NCBI taxonomy): Eukaryota > Fungi > Ascomycota > Dipodascomycetes > Dipodascales > Trichomonascaceae > Blastobotrys > Blastobotrys terrestris. The sequence goes on along the minus strand of JAJLUR010000022.1, from coordinate 84,808 downwards.
GCACTCCAAATAATGCCGCCCAGTATATATAGTTCATGTGCTAACGGCTGCAGGTCGTTTAAAATGAGCGAGTAGAAAAGGAAAAAAAAAAAAAACTGTTCCTCACTGATGTTGGTACTGTGATTGATTACGTAAGTTTTAATATTTGAGAAAACCCTAACCCATGCATATTTATGGATTCGGTTTAAGAGGAAATATGGACTCTTACGGAAGAGCTGGAATAGGTTCTTGACCTAAAAGGTTTCAATTGTCTGAGACGTATGCGGTTTCGTAGTGCTGAAATTGTGTAGATGAAAACGGTTTGTAGAGACGTAGCGAAAACAAATGCACACAGTGCTGAAGAGGATCCGAATACTATAAAGATGCACCGTTGCCTGGGAATTGTGCGCAATTGGCTTCGCCTTAGCATACAGGATCCGAGTTTCAATAGACTGTGAATGTCAAAATATAAGGTTTTATATGCCACAAGATCCGCATGTACCCATTATAATTGATACAATAGATGTTAGACATTACTACTGTCAACTTAGTCTTGGCGTTTATTTTTGAAATTCTAGAGAACCAACAAGCTAAAGCAGGTTATTTATGCCCAAAGACACCGCGGGAAGGTGTGAGATCTGAATATACAACTTTACAAAACTAATGGCGTATGATTGAGAAAAATTGATAGACTGCTCGCACACACACCAAAAGATAGTAGAGTAGCCTTCAAGCATCAATTAAGTTTGCATGAAGTGAGCTCTAAAAAATGAACCATTTAGACTAAACTAGTCTACAGGTATGCCTTGGACTATAGTGATTGTCTGCGTAGAACGGAGAATATACTAATGACAGTAATACCGGCTGATGAGAGTTGTTCACTCGAAATAAGATCACTACCGGTAAAACCAAAAGCTAGTCCTATAAAAATTAAAGCTGATATTAATAATAACAGATTTTTCACCGGTCGCCATAGTTATCCATGTTATCACCGCCACAGTGGCAACGCCTTATTATCTGTGGCGTAAATCGCCGGACCGATGGCACTGCGTAGAATAGTAAACATTTTTCACATTATTTTTTTTTTTTTTTTTTTTTTTGGATGCTCTTATCTCAACTCCTAATTCAATATGGTAGTCACAGGAAAAGAAGCTGTGGAAGCAGCTATCGAAAAGAAAAAGCTGACAGGAAAAGACAACTCAGTGGGCAAAAAAAAGACAAAAAAATTAACAGCTAAACAAAAGAAACGGTTACAAAAGGCAGTTGAAAAGGCGGAATCTAAAAATGAAGTTTTGGATAAGAAGAGGGAGGATGCAATTCATCGGAGAGAAAAGGTGCTGGAAAGAAGAAAACCATGGGAAGAAGACCGTCAAGAACAATCCAGACAGCAAGAACAACAACAAGAGACCGTTTAATAGCGATAACTATTTCTATTGGTATCCTTACCCCAACCGCATTTTAGCCATCTACCATTGATCTGATATGTGGACAAGTGTAGTATAGCCATTGCAGCCCGTTCGTGCGAATCGTATTTAGCAAATGCATAGCCTCTATCCTGTTGATGTTTCAGGTCCACAATGTAACCAAAGTTTTGGACTACGTGTGCCAATTCGTTTGTATTAGTATAAGGGCTCAGATTGCCGATGTAAACCGTAGTGACCCATGACGGAGCTTGATGCAAAATCAACTCATAATTTGCAGGAGGTGGTGCATGAGGATGATGGTGCTGAGGACCAGGCGGACTGAAATGGTGCTGCGCTATTGGCGGTGGAGGAGGCGCAGGCGGAGATATGCTATACAGACTGCGATGATGAGGATTAAAGCTGTTGATTGTCGGTTTCATTTTCTGTTGAGCCCAGTTGCATCGAATAGGGCGCGAACCTATATATTCCCCATCCATCATATTGATGGCACGTTGAGCCTCCTCAGGATCGCGGAATGAAACAAAGCCATAGCTTCGAGAACGTCCAGTGGTCATGTCCCACATCACACGGGCCTCAACCATCGACCCAAATTTCGAAAAAGCCCGGGTGAGGAGCTCGTCGTTTACCTCGGTGGATAAATCACCAACAAACACGTTAGTGTAGTTTTCGCCATCCTTGATGGCCTGCTGGGTCTGATACGCCCAGTTGATTTTTATTTCACTTTGATTCAGAATGCGCTTGTTCAAAGTATGCATCGCCAGTTCGGCCTCAGACTCTTGTTCATATTCAATAAAAGCATAGTTGAGTCCCTTGCGTTCAGTGCTTTTCTCAGGCAGTATCTTAATAGATATAACCTCGCCAGTCACTTTGAAGAGTTCCATCAGCATGTCTTCAGTGACATTCTGATCAACACCACTAACGTGGAGAACTCGTTTGTTAATCTCACGACCCCCTTCTGCTGCATTGGCTGGCTGAGGACTAGCACTACTATCCTCCGTGGCAGTCGCCGCCGCTGAGGTAGTGTTCACCGTCGTGGGTGACGACGACGTGGCACTCTTCGTCGACTCCATCATTTTATTTTATATAGGGTGACCTGCTGTCAACTCACTGCCTTCTCCCTTTTAAAGATCTACAACAGCCAAAACCTTAAATGAAACTTAGGGCGTATTTTCCAGCGATCGGCGCAGTTCTGAGCATGATTTATTTTGAGGCTGTGTTTCCTTTCCCCGATGCTGGCCGATTCCAGGGACGTTGTAAAACCCGGACTCAGGGGTAAAATATGTGGGGGAATTGCTGTGTTATTAGTACGTGACCGTTTGGCAATAGATCGTCGCAGACTCGGACGTTTATATTTGCATTGAGTTCGAGATTGAAAAACAACAAACAACCAAAAAAAAAAAATAAAAATAAAAATAAAAATAAAATAAAAAATCAGCGCTGATTAGATGCGACCATTTCAACACAATATAGATATACTATATAGCCGCAATGAACGGAAAAAGCCGACATTTCGAGATTTTGTCTAGCCTTGAATTGGATGTAATAACATGTCGACGTAAACGTAGAAGAAAAGAAATAGTAAACAGCTTTTCCGCGTTTAATTAAGATGGTTACTATTCAAGCTACTTTTAAAGTGCTGTGCCATCGGAAATTGTTCCTTCCCGTGTGATATCTGTTTGAAGCGATATTCCAAAAAATAAAAAAAGATACCAAAATGATTAGGAATGTTGTTACTTCGGTTTTCTTCGAAAACAAAGCAAAGCGTGCATACCGTCGTTCCTATGGAAAAGACTACCTGGAAGTCAATCACCATGTGCAAGTTCTCAGCAGATATACCTACGCGCATATTGTATTGTTTCCTCCTACAATGTTTGATTTTCCCACAAGCATGGAGAAATGTCTGCCTTAACTAGCCAATACACAGAGGTACTAACATTGCGACTGCGTAGGCAAAAAAAAACGAAATTTCCTGGACTCCGTGCGCATGGTGCTCAGGTCTAGGTTGACAAAGAGCTTTTCATCCTTAGCGCTCCAATCGGAGTGTAAGCTGCTTTCATCTGGAACATCCATCTAGCCTATAAAAAGAAATGGACCACATCACATCTCACCGCAGTCTTCGATGACGATTCTATGGGGACTCGGTCGATCGTTTGAGTCAGTGGGCGCAAGCTCAACCTTTCTCACCACTTCAAAGCCCTCTATCACCCGACCAAAGACTACATGCTTGCCATTGAGACTAGGAATGTCGTCACAGCAAATGAAGAATTGACAGCCGTTAGTGTCAGGCGCGGAATTCGCCATTGATAGGGCGTACTTTTCATGCTTGTACTTGAATCCTTCATCTGCGAACGTACTAGAGCCATATATACATGTTGAGCCTGTACCATTGCCCTTAAGGAAATCACCACCCTGAATCATAAATCCTCGAATGACCCGGTGAAACGAACACCCCTTGTAGCCTTGCGGCATACCATTGACCCGGTGTTCACCGGTACAGTACTGTCGAAAATTCTCGCAAGTGCGAGGAAGCTCCGACGCGTACAGTTCCAATTTGATTCGACCAATAGACTCTGTTCCAAAGGCTATATCGAGAAATACAACAGGATTGTTCGACATGACTTTGGTTACGCTTTCTCTTCTATAAATTTGAGCGAAATGGTATTGGTACTAGTGCTATCTATCGTTTTTGTTTAGGATCGGGTCCCCGAGAGGAAGAACTAACGGGTAACCCCTTCTCGGCATTACCGGACCGCAAGACTCATATACCCACAATACTGATCTGGGGTCTCTTTTAGCATACCGAGGAGGGTCGGACATCGATATATATCATCTTGACCGGTACAATGAACGCGAACGTTAGCACATCACATCCTCAACCGGAGACAGCGATCGATCGGGAAGCTCCAGAATATCCGCCAGCCGAGGTCAGTGAAGAGAGCCACTATTTCGACAACAATCCAAAGCCAGAGTATCTGGATGAGGTGGAAGCTCGAGTGAAAGAGTTCATCAAATTGCATGATGGCAAGAGGCGAATTGCTCTGGTTACGTCTGGAGGTACCACTGTGCCATTGGAGAATAATACAGTTAGATTTATTGACAATTTCAGCGCCGGTACTAGAGGTGCTACTTCAGCTGAACAGTTACTTGAAAACGATTACGCAGTAATCTTCCTACACCGTCAATTCTCCTTGTTGCCTTATTCACGACATTACTCACATACCACTAATTGTTTCCTCGATTACATGGTTGAAAGAGATGGCAAAGTTACAGTTGACGAGAAGTACCAAGAAGAAATGCTCAAGGTGTTGAAACAGTATCAGCATGTCAAGAATGACAAGTTGATGCTTCTGGTGCCATTCACCACTGTCAACCAATACATGTGGACATTAAGAATGATTTCTCTGCAATTTGGCCAGACGTCTTCACCCCAGAGTACTTTGTTCTATCTGGCTGCTGCGGTGTCGGACTTTTTCATTCCAAGTTCCCGGGTATCTGAGCATAAAATCCAATCTGATGGCGGTGGCGGACGTCTGATGGTAAATTTGGATCCTGTGCCTAAATTCCTCAAGAGACTCGTCGAGAACTGGACGCCTGGTGCCATGATTGTTTCGTTCAAACTAGAGACTGATTCATCAATTCTTCTAAGCAAGGCTCGCAAGGCGTTGGAGCGGTATAGCCATCAGTTGGTAATTGGAAATTTGTTGCAGACACGGAAGCGTGAGGTTATTTTTGTCACCAATGATGATGTGGAGGCCCACAGGTTGACAAAGGACCAAGAGAAGGCTGGTGTGGAAATTGAGAGCGTTATTATACCTGCAGTGATTCAACACCACCAAGATTGGATCAATAAGTACAATAAATAGAACTTTCATATATATATACTACTTCTAACTTTTTTCCTTTTTTTTTCTTTACATGTGCCGTTATGTATATACGTAAGCCTATGTCAAGTGTTAGCAACCGGAGGTTAGAATCAGCCGTCCGACCGGACCACCGTATGTGAATACCGGTGCTAGCACTAGCCACTTCCCTTTTTCATTACTTGTTTCACCAATTGGATTCAAAAAACAATGGCGCCTTCTCTTGCGATCAGTATATTACTAAATATTTACAGCATTAGTCTCTTGTATTACCATATTGTATATTTCTACTATGGCGGACAAGTGGATCACACGTTGAGCGTGTTTGAGGTAGTTGCATTCAGCATTTACACTGCTAAAGCAGTCTGGATCTTCTTGAAAGATGTAATGACCGGTCCTGAAACGGAAATTCGAGCAAAAGTAAAGGATTGTGTGCTATTGACAAGCGTGGTTGCAATGAGCACATTTTTCAATACCAATACGTAACCACTGATTGACAGCAGAAAAAAAACTAAGGAAAATAATTTATTTCTTCAACAAAATTACATACATTACCGCGGCTATCGTGGTATTTCTCAAGATTGGAATTTCAACGGACTTTGCTTTTGGCCGTATGACTCATACAAGTCATTAGCCTTGTCCTTAGCTGAATTGTATAACCAGTTACCGTGTCCCTTAATACGTCCTAGTAATTGGTGACCTCCGGCAACAAACGAATCCTTGATTCTGTTCCATCCTTGAGGATCAGCACCATGGGTGAAGAACCAATATTGGTTTCTCGCATGCGCGATCAACTCGTTTCGAGTGCTACCTTGATAGGTCTTAACACCATAAGTGTCCAAATACGCCTTGAGATCGCTATCAGACCATTTTTCAAAGCTAGTCTGCTTGGCTCGGTTAATACCGTCCTCAAGAGACTGTCGCACAGCATCGTACTGGTTGCTGCCAGAATCCTTGGCCCTGTTGATATAATCAGAGGCAGTGTTGATCAATTCTTGACGTTGGCCATCAGCTTTCTTGCCCTGCTGGGTGAGCCACGAACGGATGTCGTCAGTGGACCAGGTGTCAAAAGTCCAGGAGCCTTCGGTGCTCTTGATTGCCTTTTGTTTATTTTCACGGACCAATTCGATCAACCGTTCCTTCTTGGTGCGGGGCCCGATATGAACACCCCTAGAATCCAAAAATGCCTTGAGACGAGAATCGGTCCAATACTCTACTGATGAGTCAAAAGCATCCTTACCAGCCTGCGCCAAGTTGTCAGAAGCTTGAGCAACCTGTTCCGCAGCCTTATCAAGGAATGGCTTTGCCTCACTTGCAGCTCTACTTGTGTATTCATCCACATCGTCCTTCAACAGCTTTTTGTTTTTTCTAGCAATCTGTTGAATTTTGTCTTTCTTGGCCGGTTGTGGCACCTTGAGGTCGTGTGCGTCAGCCCATGCCTTCAATTGAGATTCAGACCACGTATCAAAGACCTCATCACGAATGTTTCCGGCCTTGTCGAAAATCTGCTGTTTGGAAAAGTCAATTTGTTTATACATTTCATCTCTGAGCTCCGCCACTCGGTCCCCACTGCCAGGCTCACTAGCAGCAACTGTTAGGGCTAGAGCTGCCAACACTGTAGAAAGGACTGAATTCAAACGCATTACGGAAGAACGATAAAAAAAAAAAAAAAAAAAGAGGAAAACGGTGTACTCGGTTTGAACTAAACGAAAAACAAGCAGACAAAAAAAAAAAAAAACTGCTACAATAGGGCCAGCCTCCTCTGCCTTATATACCTCTGCGAGAGCAACCTTTGACCACTGTGCGGCTTTTGTGTTTGTCATTGCTTGTCCCCAAAATGTCGATCTCTTTGTTCTGCATTGAACTGTATTGTTTCAGACCGAGTCATTGAGCTCGTTATGGCAGCATCCAGCATGAGACCACTTCAGGGGCTGTGGAGAGAACTGGTTTCCTTACTCTTTGTTCTCTCCCTTAAGCTTCGTATCGGTGGGTGGTGTTGTTTTGAGATCGTCATGCTCCCTGAAAGTTTGACAGCTGCTCTTACTGCTTCCACCCGGGTTTCGGCCGTCCGGTATGCGAGATACCCACACCAGTTGACGTCATCTCATCGCGGCATTCAAGACGAGCATGATTTATCGACAACTGTGAAAAGCCGAAAAAAACGAAAGCTGATTCTTTTCTGCGAACCCCCTTCATCTTCCAGTGCCTTCGCTCTCTTCTCTCCTAGAAGAGAAGGCTCTACTCGGGGTATTTAAGAGATTCCATTGTTTTGGTTTTCTTTTGGCAGTTGGAAAAGGAAAGTGCAGTAGTCGCCCGGTGTCTATGTATAGTTTTTTTTGTAAATTACAAGAAGGATAATCCGACGCCAAATTGAAGGCCCTTGCGAGTGGCTTCTCTCTCCCGAGCAATTAGAGGTAGTGTAAAGTTCAACTCGAAGCGTGCAACAGGATGAGTATATAACAGTCCAACTCCTACAGAGACAGATTGACCATAAACCAGCTTGCGAAGATCAACGTTGTTTTGATACAACGGGAGAACATTTCCTCCGTTGACAAAAGTGTGAAACCGCAGCGGACTGTCTGGACTAACCCGCGGGAGCTTTGATAACAGACTGATCCCGGAAGCAAAATATATATCCCCTCCAACATAGTCGTCGTCGTCTCGAGGACCGATACCACTGAGCTTGAATCCCCGGACGTCGTTTCCTCCACCAAGGTAAAATCGGTCCATGAGATGGGATGGTTTGTTATCAGCGGTCCAGATTACACCGCCCTTGGAACCCACACTCAGAGTAAGGATATCCCTCAAAAACGAAAAGGCATATTGTGACTCAAATGTACCCTTAATGAACGGAAGTCCGAGGCCACCAATGCCAGCGATTTCTTGGGATGTCTTGAAATATACTCCCTTGGACGGAGTCAGATGGCTATCTCTGCTATCGTATGCCCACGTGTGGTACAGAGCTGATTTGACGTTAATTCCAGCTTGTGATCGCACAGTAGCACTGGAATAGTCACCAAGACAGCTCACAGTCCTCCACATTAGATCATAACCAATTTCATGTCGTTGAGAAGCGACCTTGGCTGTCACTCCACGAACAATCTGCTCATGCGATGCATAGGCAATGTTTCTATCTGTAATATATCCAATCAGCTCTCCTCTCCATCGAGGCGAGTTGTTAATCGGGGAAGTGAAGTTGAGAATGTAGGATGACCTGCTGCTAGTGCCAAAAGTTGCATCAAATGACAATTTTTCGGCGCCCCCAAAGATATTTTTTATGGAAAAATTAGCATATCCATTTCCTTCGCCGTTGCCGACATCAGTGCCCGTCTTGGCCAAGAACCGCTTGGCCTGCGTTATGTGTAAGGTGGTATCAAGATCGAGGACTGAAGGAGAAGAAAATATGTCTGGTGGAGACGCATCTAGACCAAAAGACACATTGTCGTAAACTCCAAAGGTCATTAAGTTCATGTAAACTTGATCTATAGATTTCACCAGTGAAGATAACGTGTGATGTGGTTGATCGAGAATAGGCTCCAATTGAGCTCGGAGAAACGTTTCTCGTGATGCTGAAACACCTCCACCGGAGGATTTGATAGATTTTACTCGGACAGGCCGAGTAGCATTTTCCTTGAGCTTAATAATTTTTTCCTGGTTAGCGTGCGAAAACTTTGAAATTTTCATAATTTTTTCCCACTCACCAAACCTGAAAAATACTGCAACATTTGCTCCCTGGCCTCTATCTCAGCTTCCGGTGTCTGTACACTACGGCTTTTCTGTAACCGCTCGAATAGCTATGCAGTGAATTAGCTCCAAGTTTGATTCCAAAAATTCAACCGAATGCCTTACTTCATCCTCCTCATTCATCGGTGCTTTTTTTTTAGTGTGTGTATGAATGTATGTGGGTAATCGGGACCCAACGTCCGTTTATCGCGTATCACATAGCTATGTCCGATGAAGAGGTTGAAGAACAGCATCTGGAGCTCCTCACGGATGTCTTCGGCCAGTTTATGACTGCTGATCCTGATGATGACAGTGAGGACAGTATGTATCTGGAAACTGGTTGTCTTCAGGATGTCCTTGTGGCGTTGGATATGGATCCATCTAACGAGCAGCTCGTTAAGATGGTCCAGACACTTGATCCCGACGATTCGGGCAAAATCCACTTCGAGCAGTTTGTAAAAGTGATGTCCCTAAAGCTAGAGGCCGATAATGTTGGGTCTCATCGTGATGATCAGGTTGTAGAAGCCCTGCGTCTCTTCACTGACGGTGAAGACCGCGACATTACTCTTCATGATTTGAGAAAAGTATCCAAAGAGGTAAAGGATAATCCTACAGATGAAGATCTCCGCCAAATGATGATGGGCAAACATCAAATCAACCTGTCAGATTTCAGAGATATCTTGAGACGGGCAAAAGCTCTATAGTGATGTGCTAGAAAAAAAGGCCTAATTAATTTTAAATACAAAGCTGTATGATACACGGTAACATTGTTTTAAATAATATGCTTCGACCGGAAATAGGTTCTCAAGTAGTAAATCTGCCAAGCACCGAGAGCCAACAAAGATAAAATAACGCCGAAGGAGAACAACTTGACTCTTCGGTTGGTGGATTCGTTGGTATTACGGAGTCTGGTTTCTCTAACTTTCAGGTATTCCAATTCTCTAACAACTTCATCCGTCAATTCCTCAATTCTACGCAACTCCAGTTCAGTTGGTTTAAGCTTTTCAGCAGCTTGAACAGCGTTCCAGTCTCTAGCGTTCGCACCGATCTCGACATCTAACTCAATACTTCTACTCAACTTTTGATTGTGTCTGTTGTCAACAAGGGTGTTTTCAAAACATACATCGAAGGCAGAATCAGTATGAGCAGTGAACAGCATACGCACATTTTCTCGTACGTTTTTCTTTCGGCCATATTCATTACCTTTGTTATCTATAATGAACACAGTCAAGGATTGTCCATCATTGACAGCTCCCTGCGTCTTGATATTGGCAACCACTAATGTGTCCTTGGAGACGAAATCTCGGATGCATCGAGGATGTGATCCGTGTGGAACTGCCTCTACGTCAAACTTGACTGCCACTGCAACTGCAATGAACGTGAGCAGGGTGAATAATCCTCGTAATGCTATCATCTCAGCTCAAGTTCCTTTGTTTTTGTTTTTTTTTCACTGTCAAAACTTTTGACTTCAGGTCACAGTCTTCCTTCGTGTTGCGTTCGTTTTGGGACTAAAGCGTACACGTTACGTGTTCTCCCGCCGAAGACTGCATCTGGTTACCATCTGTTGTACTTTGCCTATCTTATAAACCTTACAACACAGACCACACTACCAGATATCCCGGACTGCATAATAAAAATGCACTGCCAGTTCTAATTGGAGGCGTATTCTTACGAGGGGTTGATTTAGCCTTCCATGGCTATAGCAAGTGTTGATTCCTTCAGGACGGAAAGAAGGGAAAAAAAAAAAAAAAAAAAAAAAAAAATTCGGAGACACAAATTACCCCTGAGCCTTGAGAGCAGTCTTTGGTATATCACTCTGGGCCAGCCGTAAATAATAAACTATTTCACGTCCGATGACTCTACAGATTGAATGATTTGGTAAAAAAAAATGCACATGCGATTGAAATAATTATAAATATAGTCCTCGTGAAGAAGCATTCTTTGAAGAGTTTTCTACTTCCACCCCCAGTTCAACCTGTCTCTTCTTGATAATATCAATGCGGTGATGCTGCTGCAAAATTACCTCGTGATTCTCGTTCACAGCATCGTTATAAATACTTCGTTCCTCGTCATCCTTGGTTTCCTTGGCAGCCTTTTCGAGCTCTTCGTTAGAACGCTCTAAATGCGAAACAGAGTTGGTGAGTCGTTGACGCTCTCCAGCTAACGTGTCTGCCGGCAGTTCCTTCACTGCTTGAGCAAACTGTTCTAACGTGATTGGCTTGTTGAACAATTCCTGAACGTTATTACGCGTGGCACTCATGTTAGTTATCGTGTGGTTGTGATGAAAGTTGGGAGGTACTAATCCTACTTTGATCAGAATCATTAAACCTCTGTCCAAGCTAAGAGAAAACAATCTCCGAGCGATTGGGATTTAAATAGCTAGCTGTAGTGTGAAAAGTATCTTTATTTTCTCTGTAAAAAATGCAAAATGAAGAAAATCCATTATTACCTTTTTTTGAAAAAAATCGGGAAATCCTAAACTATAAGACACTCACTTTTGGAGGATGGGTAAAAACATTCCCTCTTCCAAGAATCCGCTTGGTTAAAGATTTAGAACCAAATCCAATTGCCAAAATGTCTCCTCGAATATGTAGGAAGGATAGGGTTGTTGAATGGACGGAATTTGATACCCTAATCAAAAGTCGTATACAGATGTTGGGGGCCAACGTTATGAATAGCACTCCTTTGGTGACCATGGTTGACATCAAGAAAACAATCCAATCAGGTTTAACTAATGTAAACACAGAACAAGATATAAAGACGGTTCTTGAAAAACTGGTGGCATATCCCGTTAGATCGTTGTTAGCCACCTGTGATAAGCAAAGATATGAGAAAATGGACGCTCGACTCCAATTTAACAGCGGTAATACTAAGTGCCGATTAAAGCCTGATATTTCTTTGATATCCAGCAGCTGTAATTCCAACGCTTCTGTGATCGGCGAAGTTGTTCCGCACTGGAAATGCAAAATGGACGCCCCATTAGAGGAAATGATGAAATCACGGCATGGCAAATGTTCGTCCATTAAAGATGCGTTTCGCTGTGACGAAGAAAGAGCTAAAATTCGAGCTTCTTTAGCAATGGTTGAACAAACTTACACGTATATGGCAATGAATAAAACTCGATTTGGTATACTTACAAGTTACCAACACACTCGATTTCTCAAAATTGAAACTGATAGCGAAGGGAAAGAAAGGTTGTTACTATCGCCCCCTATCTCCCCAGACCAACCAGAATGTTATACTCTTATCGGAGCTATTGTGATAATATGTCTAGAATCTCTAAAATATTTCCCCATCTCTCCGCCTTCCACGTTACCTGAATCTACCCATTCGCTGGTTTTGTCGTCCGGAAGACTAATAGGGAGCATAAGCTTCGACGGCAATCATCAAGAATGCTACATCAACAATACAGGAGAAATCATAGGCCATTACATGACAGCGCAGTATAAAACGTTGAAGAGAAAAACCGTATTTCATACCACCAACGATGACTGCATGGCAGGTACCGTCTCTTATGTTCTAGCTAATGTATGTGACGAGTACAACAATTCACCCCAAAATCTAGAAGCTGTTGACAAAGAATACAAAATGTTCAAGGGGCTCAAATCACTACAGGGAATATTAATACCCAGGTTGTTAGCTTCTGGTGTACTTCAAGGGAGCATGTCGAGGATTTTCATTTTCGAGGCCTATGAAAGGAAGGTGACTGCCAAAGAGCTTCGGACAAATAAAAATATTCAGACTGAATGTAAACGGTTGTTGGATGGGTTGCATCGGCTGAAAATTTGTCATGGCGATTTGACGCCAGGTGCCTTTGTTTATATGGGTCAGAGTGAAATCAATGACATTAGAATGATCGGATTTATGCAAGGTCTGATTAATGCAGATGAGGATGATATACAATTTGAGCAAAATGAATTTTCCCGAATAATTACAAGCAGAGATTATGATCCAAAAGTTTCTTTTGCAAAAGGCACTTTTATTGACTGCTAGCAGTATTGGTATTTTTTTAAAGATAAGTGGCCGAGCTTAGCATACTGTGAACACCATCTGCTGTTTCATAAAGTTATATGTCGTAGTTTAAGTTTATAAGTTTCGTTTGGTTGTCCTTACTCATACCTTACCCCTAAATTTTATTGTTAACAACTTGCTTCTTCCCAGAATACAACGCTTGTCCTAATGGGTGCGAACAAGCTGCCTTGCATTTTTAAAGCCATATCCTATCTCTGGCTGTTTTGCGCCCTGTTGTACTGTGCCTTCGGGGTCTGCGTTATACAACAAATCGGGATTCTATATGAAGGAGAATCTACGGCTTCATATTTTTTGGCAATTATGACATTTGTAGGTGGCAAAAAAGGTATAATATGCTTGATTTACGTTCTTTTCGTTTTAAGCAGAAAAGATGCAAAGATAGAATTATGGGGAGTTGACATTACTCTACTCTCTTCATCCGTGGTTTTCACAATCGAAACACACCGCTTATATGAACGTAGCAAGTTATTGTCTCCTGGAGACTACGGGATAGATCCTGGAGCGTATATTGCTTATTTCCTGGACTTCTCTGTTGGTGCCGCAGTAGCTTTAATCTATACGGAATATTCTAATTGGAAGAATAGGAAGACATCACTAAGTGGGGCTAAAGAACAAAGACAGTTGCATAATCTAAATAAGTAATACTCCCTCTAATCCACTTGAAACGAGTTTCTCATCCTACAGATTTGCCAGACTTCAATCGTTGGCGAATATTGCAGGAGACAGCGTAAAATCAGTACCCGTGTAATTGGTGTGCCGGGTAGACCCAATCGGGGGGCCGATACAATCTCTGGAGTGAGAGCAAATCGACCTTTCGACTGTCGGATATTTTAAATTTGCTAACATATCCAAGTTGCAAAATATGTCAGATAATCCAATTAAGGACGAGGAGGACTATGAAAATGAGAATCCGGCGCCGATCATGAATTCAGATGATGGAGTCGACGTCAAGCAAAGTGACGAAGAGGCTGAAGTGACTAAACAACACACGAAAGAAGAGGAAGATGAAGACGAGCAGGGAGAAGACGAAGAAAACGAAGAGGATGAAGAAGATGAAGAGGAAGACGACGAGGAAGAAGAAGAAGAAGTCCAAGTAAGTGTTATTCCCTGAATTTTTTTTTGTGTCAGTTTTCTAACATTATTCTGCACAACAGCGACAACGGAAAAGACCGCGAAAGGAAAGACGAAACCAATTTTTGGATGTTGAAGCAGAAGTTGATGAAGACGAAGAGGATATTGAAGAAGATGAAGAAGGACTAATTAGGGAAGATGGTTTTATTCAAGAACCAGATGTGGATGAAGGGGATGCGCGTGATGACAGATTACATCGAGAAGTTGACAGACATCGAGAAGCGTTGGTTGAAGAAGACGCTGAAAGATTGGCAGACGAATATCGTGAAAAATACGGACGTTCAACAGCTTCAAAATATCGTGGCGATTCTGGAGTGGTTCCACAACGGTTGTTGTTACCATCTGTGCATGACCCTAATATTTGGGGAGTTCGTTGCAAGCCAGGTAAGGAGAAAGAGCTTGTACGAGCTATCATGAAAAAGAAAATCAATTTACAGTATACCAAAATGCCACTGGAAATTTTTTCGGCATTTCAAAGAGATACTTTTACGGGTTACGTGTATATTGAAGCAAGAAAACAGACTGCTGTTATGCACGCCCTGAAAGGTTTTACTAACGTTTATCCTCGTAATATGGTCTTGGTTCCGATTAAAGAATACCCAGATATGTTCCGTGTTAACAAGTCTAAAGAGCAAGAATTAACTCCTGGAACATATGTTAGGATTAAGAGAGGAAAATATCAGGGTGATTTGGCCATCGTTGAAAACTTGGCCGAGAACGGACTTGAAGCAAGGTTAAAGGTAGTTCCGCGCTTGGATTATGGCAAATCCAAGGTTCTAGATACTGCTGCTGGTCCTGGAGAAGCAAAGAGAAAACGTGCCTCTGGTGCCGCCAGACCTCCACCCAGATTGTTTTCTTCTAATGAAGCCACCCAGCATGATCAAGGAAACCTCCAACGACGCGGACAAAACACGTTTATCTATGCAGGAGAAGAGTACGAAAATGGCTACCTGATAAAAGATTTCAAGGTCAGCTTCTTGATTACTGAAAATGTAGAGCCAAGGCTGGAGGAATTGACTCGTTTCAACAATGCGAATGAAGAAGGTATTGATCTCCAAGCGGTTTCACAGTCGCTCAAAGAAGCCGCGGCGAACACTGCATTTCAAGACGGTGATGACGTTCAAGTCAGTAGCGGAGAACAGACTGGTATGAATGGTAAAGTTGTGGCTACTCAAGGGTCTGTCATCACAATTGTTGGCACCGGTGACATTCTTCGGGGCCAACGGATTGATGTCCCTGCAGTCAACTTGCGTAAGCGCTTTTCCGTTGGCGACCATGTTAGGGTGGTCAATGGTAATTACAAGGATGACACGGGTATGGTTGTGTCTGTCGATAAAGACAATGTCACATTATTAAGCGATTTGTCAAAGACAGAAATTACAGTTTTTGCCAAGGATTTGAAAGCGGCATCAGACATTGGAGGTTCCAATACTATTGGAAATTTCGAGTTGCATGATTTGGTTCAACTGAATTCCCAAACAGTGGGGTGCATTGTTAACATTGAAAGAGAGTCTGTTGCAGTTCTGGGCCAAGACGGTCACCTTCGCACTGTCTCCCCAAGCTCTATTACCATGAAAGTCACTCGAGGTAATCAGTTTGCTACTGATCGTAACGGTCAAGAAGTACGGGTTGGAGATACTGTGAAGGAAAATTCCGGAGAAATGCGTCAAGGAGCCATTCTGCATATTTATAGGTCTACCCTCTTCTTACATGATCGCGAATTGCAAGAAAACCTCGGTGTATTTGTCAGTCGTGTTTCAAACGTCACCACAGTGGCCGTCAAAGGTGCCAGAGGTGTGGTAGGTGAGAACGGTGGAGGCGGAGCTGATTTGAATAAGATGAACCCAGCACTGCAGAGAAACATGGCACCCCCTCCCGTTATCCGAAGTGGTGGAAGAGATCGTATTATTGGGCAGCGTGTAACAATTGGACGTGGGTCACAGTATAAAGGATTAACGGGTACCATCCGCGATTCGACGGATAACACCGCTCGAATCGAACTGGAAGCAAAAAGTAAAGTCGTTAACGTCGACAAAGTCAAGTTATTATTTATGGACCCGAAAGCGGGTACTTTATCTGTGCCGTATGAGCAGCATGTCCGCAGAGGTAGAGGCCCACCACCGCATCTTCAAGGTAGCAACAATAACAGCGGTGGAAATCCAATGATGGGTGCTCCAACACCATCCTGGAACAATGGAGGCAAAACGCCTGCTTGGAATTCGTCTGGAAAGACGCCAGCGTGGTCGGGAGGGGGCAAGACCCCAGCTTGGAACTCTGGAGCCAAAACGCCTGCTTGGAATGCCGGAGCCAAAACTCCTGCGTGGAATGCTGGTTCTAAAACTCCTGCTTGGAATGCTGGTGCGAAAACGCCTGCCTGGAATGCTGGATCTCGTACCCCCGCATGGAACTCAGGTGCTCGTACTCCAGCCTGGAATGCTGGATCTCGTACACCTGGAGGGGCCTTCGGCGTTGGAGGAGACGGTGGACGCACTCCAGCATGGGACACTAGAGTCGATGCTCCGACCCCAGGGGCAGGGTTCTATGGTTCCCGGGATTTCAACGCTCCGACTCCAGGGTTCACACCTGGCGGTATGAGTGCACCAACACCTGGAGCATTCCACGATGATGACAACGCTATTTCTGCACCAACTCCGGGTACCTACGAAGCTAAGACACCTGGTGCGACGACTGCCGCCACCCCCGGTGCCTGGGACTCAGAGCCGCCAAAATATGAACCAACCAGTCCTTGAAGAAATAATCATAAAATAAAATTAACGTGTACCTATATATAACTTATAATTAATTGATTTCTGTGTAAAATTTAAGTGAAACTGTATGCCTCAATGCGTAAGAAAAATATCTTTTTATTGGAGCGAGATCAACGTTGGGACCTTAAAAAACTACATACGCACATGTCAGTAACAGTAGGTGTGGTGCTATGAGAATTTCTTTGAACTACTGCTAACCTAGCCAGCTTCATACTGATCTTGGAGATATCAAAATTGGGATATTCTGTGAAGAATGTCCAACTACAGCACATAATTTTCTAGCTCATTGTGCACAGGGCACGTATGATAATACGAAAATTCATCGAAACATAAAGGGATTCATGGTTCAAATGGGTGATCCTACAGGTACAGGTAAAGGAGGTGAAAGCATTTGGGGAGGGCACTTTAAAGACGAAATAAATGAAAAGTTGAGACACAGTAAACGAGGAATGGTCTCAATGGTCAATAAGGGCCCGAATACCAACGGAAGCCAGTTTTTCGTCACATACGATAAGCATGTCCATTTGGATGGTAATTATACAGTTTTTGGTGAAGTTGTGGAGGGGTTTGAGACTCTAGATAAACTAGAACAGATAGACGTTGATAAAAAGAACCGTCCGAAAGAGCCAATATTTATTAAGTATATTACAATGCATGCTAATCCGTTAGCCGGATGATCTGTCGGTTTATTGAAAGATTGGCTTCTTGCCCTCGGCAACTTTTCGTTTCCTGGACTCAGTGAATAGTACGTGTCTTTTAGCAATAGGATCATAGCGGACTTGAGTGACGATGGGGGAAGAACGAGGTCGGAGAATGTATCTCATGTAACCGGTCTTTGCCGATGAAATTAGTTTAATTAAAGTTTGACGCGATTTATCCTCTGTGTAGGTTAGTGGGGTTGTATGAAAATGCGTATGTGCAGTTGTGCTCAACTTACTGGCCATTTCGTCTATTAGCTAACAGTTTTTTGAAGATGAAGAGTTTGGGGATTTTCTGAATTTTTCAACTGTTGTTGTCTATCATTGAACTCAACGTCGGCCCGAGAAAAATCCCATTGTGCGCCGTGCATGCTCAATCTTTTTTGGGGTGATTATGGCATTAAAAGAATCGCTACGTCTATTCAAGTCGTCAATTGCCTAACGGAAATCGAAAATTTAACCTCTCGGACATCAATATAGAGTGGTTGAATTTAGGCAAGTTTCGATAGGGACGTACTTATGTGCTTACACACGCATTTTAAAATGTTAACGTTACTTAACTTCTATGCATAAAGATATTTATATATATAACTACGTAGACAATTGGAAACTAAAACAACAACAATATCGATATCCTCAGACTGCCAGTGTTAAAATATCCGTGCCCTGTTAGGACCAATCGAAAAACGTTGGTGTTGAACCTCACGTTAGGAACGTTACTTAGCATACCATAGTTTCCTACCATACTACTTTGGGAGCTGAAGAACAGCGTTTAAGCTAGCCACGCCAGACTTTCATAGTCTTACGAACACGCCTTTTAGACGGTGATCCCCTTCATGACAACTGTGAAAACTTATTTGGATGCAAATTTCCGCAGTTCAAGGGACTTGCGTGGAAAACTGGATTCTGAAGCTGCCCGATTGAAGGCAAATGAGGAAGATATCAGTGAAAGAATACGGCTTGAACAAGAATCAGCCCAACAATCTAGAGCGGAATCTCTAAAGGGGTTAGCTGACTATTTCCAGAGCCTGTCTAACAGCATGTTTGAGGGTATTCCATCAGACAGGGATTTACGAGAGCGATTAGCTCTTTTTAATGAGAACTCGCCAATTCGAATTGACAGCCGGGCCAAGTTTAAGAATTTACAAACCTGGGCAAAGGCGTACCAAGTGATATCTCGATTGAAAAAATTATCTGAAGCCAAAGATAAAATGTCCGAATTATTGGGGACTGAAGATGAAAAGGGTGCAATTGAGCTCTTCTCCGAATTGCTTGAAGAAGAAAGGGTATTAAAAGAATATTCCAAGAGCTCCACCCCAGTAATATCTAGCTTGGCCCAACAGGGATTAAGTGAATTCGATTCAAGTTTCCGGTCTGTTTTGCAAATCAAGTTTGAATCAGAATTAGAGGAGTTCTTGAGAAAATCCAATTGGCCCAAGGATGGTACGCCGAAAGACGTGGAAACATTCATCAGCCTGTTAAAAAACATGTTAGTAACGGAACCAATAGTGGATACATCAGCAAAGTATCCACAGGCCCTCAAAGCGTTTAAAATTTTAGCCAAACCTCTAGATATTCGTTTCAAATTTCATTTTGAAGGAGAACGCGAAACAAACCGACTGGATAAGCCAGAATGGGCATTCAATCACTTTATTACTGTCATTGATGAGAATTACGATATGTTGAGTAATTCTGTTCAAACTGCATTGAAAGGTAGCCCCAGATTCAAAGATCGAAATGGTGTCCACGAGTTTATCACTGCGTTGTTGGAATCCATTTACAGGAAATTAAACAAAACTTTCCCACAAACTCTAGAGACTTCACAGCTGTTGTCGCATTTGGTGTACGAATGTGTGAACTTTGACAGCCAGTTAAAGGAACGATACTTCTACACCCCGTATGGAAATGACGATTGGAGAGGTGTCACGGGAGATATGCTAGCCAAACAAGACTGGTTTGAAAAATGGTTGCAAGTTGAAAAAGAATCTTCCTTCAACCGTTATCAGGAAATCATAGAATCGTCTAATGCTTTTAGTATTGATTGGGAGGCAGTAGAGCCCAATGAAACGAAGCCTACTGTGTCGGCAATCAACTTGAAAGATCTATTGGAAGGGATCACTGAGCATTATTCAAATCTTCATTCTGTCAATTATCGATTGCGTTTCCTAATTGGAATCCAAATCGATCTTATTGATAAATACTATGACAAACTGCAGGACTCGATCAATGCCTTCGATTCAATGTCTTCATCATTGGTCCGTGCAGTAGGAGGAATGTCTGCGGAATCTACCAAGCTTGTGACCGGAATCAATGGATTGGAAAGGCTATGTAGACTGTTTGGAAGTTTGGAATACATTGCCAGTGCGTTAGAAACGTGGGGCCAAGATTTATTTTTCTTGGAACTATGGGACGATATTTCCAAATTGTCTAAGAAAAACAAATCGCTAGATTCCAAAGTTTCTCGAGCAGTAGGCGATTCATCAGCTATTATTCCTGAGGATGAGTATGATGAAGGAACTTTATTTGATGAAACTGTGGCTTCATACACTAAGCTCAAACAGCGCGTTACGTTAACAATCTCGAATGTGCTAAAGAAGGAATTACAGCAATCTATGCAGGAATATTTCAAAACTTCTTATTGGAGAACCGGCTCAAAACCAGATGAATTGTCACCGAAATTAATTCAACCAATCAGGGTTCTTACTAAAGAACTAGGTTTTTTACGTTCGTTTCATACAAAAAATGATTTCACTTCCTTGACTCGGTCCTTTTCGTCTGACCTCAGCCGTTATATTTGGAATTATATTATACAATCTAATCAATTTTCGGAAAATGGTGCATTGCAATTATCTAATGATATCACACAGCTTTGGACATCGTTGTTTCTACCGAGGGATGGCTCGTTAAGAAGGGTAGAACAAGCTGTAGCTATTCTCAAACTGCCCAGAGATAAGTCATTTGAACCGACGAAACTAAAGCAAGATTTAGACTTATCTGATCTCTCCATAGATGATATCCGAGGTATTGTCAAACGTATATATTAATAATGACTAATGAATACTTTTTCCATCTTAAAAATGTACACTTTTCATGAATTAAATATATGCATATACTAGTACGTGAAAAAACAAATAATAAGAACCGCAAATCATGGTAACGCCTCGATGTCTTCATCAATCGTTTGTGGTATACGGTATTTTTCTTCATCGGTTAATTGCTGACTCTCAGCTGTACCAAATGTACCAAAATTACGAATGTTATCTATCCAACTTCCGACGCTGTGGACAATACCGTCTTCTTCAGATGACTCATCTTGAGAATGTAAGTGAAAATCCCATGCCATATTCATGCTTGAAATGGAATTTTTTCCGGTTGACGCAGATTCTAGTTGTCCACCTGTTGCTGCACCGTCATCAGGCACTGAAGTGTCAATGGACAAATTGGACAAATCATTTCCGATGTTTACCGGATTTGATGAAGTTGAGCTACCGCCATTCGATGCCTGCCTGAGAATGTCAACAGGGGTGAGGTCGCGGGAAGACCTTTTAACATCATGTTCATCGATAGTGGGGCGTATCCTTCGAACTTCAGGGGAGCCAGCATGTAGATCACGTGTGTCCTCTTTCTCAGGTTCATTACGTGGTTCCCCGAAATGATTCTCCACCATGTGATCAATGACAGGCCATCCAAACGCATTCGCAAACCGTCGCCTCACAATGATGTTGTTGTGCGCGTCTGGTTCTAAATGAACCAGAACTTTTCTCCAATCCATACCATTATGCCATTCCCTTGCGATCCTTTCCTCCGCCTTGGATTTTTCAACCATTTTGGCATTGTCGTTATTATTGCTGTTGTTATTGTTACTGTTATTGTTGATGTTACTGTTATTGCTCCAGTTGTTGTTAGAATTAGAGGGGTTAGTAGGAGAAGAAGAGGGCGATGACAGGGAGTTTGATGAAGGGGAAGCCAGAGACGGGAACGACATCTGCTTGGATAAGTTGTTGAAGGGCGAAGAGGTCGCTCGTCGAAACACCTTAGGTGGTAAATCTTCCTCCTTGTATATTCTATCATGGAAGATTGCGTTCGGACGAGAATCCGGATCAACAATAAAAGGTTCTGGTGGCAGAGGAGGTAGTAAGACTGACACTCCTGATTCTAGCATCGATGTTTTCCGTGGTAATTTTGTTTTCGCGTGTTGGCCATCTCCTTCGTCCGCTGTATCTTCGCCACTTGAACTTTCATGAATTGTTTGACTTCTTCTGTAAATCTTCCCAGGCCGCTTCCCTCCTGCTTGGGGAGCCAAGAACGAAAAGAGTGAGTTGAATGGACCAGCGACAGTATTTAAAAAATCGTTCGACGTAGTTGTTTTCGATGGCGAAGTCGGTGAAGAAGTGGATGACTTATGATCGCTGCCGTTTTTGTTGCCTCGCTTTTCCAAATCTTCCGGGATTTCGCCAGTTTCCCTTTCTTCGTCACTATTAGAGTCGTTTTCCTCCTTTTTGTCAGCATCTTCACCCCTTTTCACCCGTGCCGCCTTGGCCAATGCACGCCAGTCGAGATAAAGAATTGCAGATGTTCTCAGAGGCACAATACCATCGTTCACTGCATTTGCATATAAAGTGCGGTTGGAGAATTTGGTTAGCGCTTCATGCGTCGGGCCAGTAGGCAAAACCTGCAACAACGGCTTATGTCCTTTTTTCGTACTTGGCTTCCATGTGAGGCCCAAATCCTGACCAGTTTTTCCAGCAAATCCAATGTCCAAGGCAAATTTGATATACCCCGGGTTTTCGTTAGAAATTCCTAAAAACGGTGTTGCCAGAGTAATGAAATTGACTGGTTCAACCCTATTGAAAAAATCTGGCTCAGAAGACTGGATATGGGCGATTGCAAACGTTTGGACTAAACCGCCTAACGAGTGACCCACGAAAGAGATTTTAGATACCGGAGGACTACCAGTTGGTGGCGCTTGGGGCGCTAATTCCTCTAAAATGTAATTTCCCAGACGTCTCCCTAAATACTTGATGCCTTTTTCCGTTCGGCATACATTTTCGAAGTACCCACGAACTATGACGTTTTCACCTGTCTTTCTTGCCATTTCGTCAATTTTCTCTTTTGTATAAAGCATATCAGCACCGGTGTTAGAATGTAGGCCGTGGGTGATGACCACCAGATGCAACGGAGAATCATGACGCGGGGTAGGAGTATGCCAAATGTCTAAAGTATCCTGTTTCTGCACTCGCAGCCCGCCCTTCCCGGACGCTTGCACAGCAGTATGGAGATTTCCGTGTAAATCCTCCTTCTTATGTCCAATAAGCAGTTCAAAGGAAATCGTGGCGCCAGTAGAAAATATAATCTGACTTACAACATCCACAATCCAAACATACTTGTCCTTAATCTTGTTCATGTACAATTCGGCATAGAACGATTGATTCGCCTTGAGTTGCGACTCGTACGAAGGTTTGCTTCCAGTGGTAAAGTTTCGAACATTCTGATCGTAGTCCTCGGGTCTGACATCAACATATAAGATGTAAGGACCAGCCAGGTAAGCAGCTCGCAACGGGAGCGTCTCCATGTTCTTTACTTTTAGCCATAATGAAGCTGGGGGCGCCTCCGGGGCCTCGGATGGAGTATAGCTAATTATATAGCGGTTTAATTCCCCAACTTTTAACAAGCCCTTGTTTCGAAATAGAATATGTTTGTGGCGCTGGCTAGACTCTATTTTAGTCTGTCCCTCTGTATGTGGCGAATTTACTGTTACTCCAGTCATGCTTATTAGTTCATTGTTTGCGATTGTTATCGTTAATCACCAACGGTCTTGTGAAAGCGCGAAGTGATCATCGCCCAAGCGCTGAGCATAGTACTATATGTATGCAGAGTAGGCCGATAGAAGCCAGCACCCCATTTTCAGTCTACCATAGCAACATGATTCCTATAAACTTTAGTCCAAAGCATAATCCATTGGAGGAAGCGAAGTAAAGGGAGAGAATTGAGTTCATTCGAATATAACACTGCTCGCTGCTGGTGCAGTTTTCTATTACAATGCTGGGGACACAAACCGGTCGTTCCCCCGCGTGGCACGCGCTCCCAACGTCAAAGTGCATCCGCAGTGAACAGGATGAGGGAAGACTATACTAGCTATTAATTAGAGAGTGTGTGACAGTGGGACTTCAAAATACTACAGATAATTTTTTTCATTGGTCTTTATAGAGTGGCCATGTATTAAATTTTCCTTTTATTAGGAAGGACTTGTTGATTGATAATAAACACTTTTACTGTTAGAGCCATGTCGGTATCGCCCGAACACGCTCAATCCAATTTATTCAAGACTGTAAGTGTATTTTTTCAAAATCAGATTTTTCTATGGGGGGACCGAATAAACTGACAATTCTATGTTAGGGGACATTTTCGCAGATCCCGTATCGAGTGTTTGTCAATCTGAGCCCGAGCACAGATCATGTTCTCATGTCGCATGCTGAATGGTCCATTCGACGCGAGCATAGTAATGCGTTGGTGTGTTTGAACAATAATGAACTATGGACATTTTCCTTTAGCGAGGCAGTTTCGCCTCCCGAGCCGAACGACCGCTTTAACTTAAAAGAGACCACCACGGGACTGTTCTTGCCGTCAACTCTGAGTTCGGTTGATGCTAATCATTCGTTGCCAGCTCCGTATAAGCCATTTGTTTCTGCCATAAAGACCTTAATATTGGCATCGTTAGCTTCGTCTACTGCATTTGTTCCGTTTGGCACTGGCTTGATCTCACCTTCAGGGAAGGTTTTCAACGTAGAGCCTTCTCTTTCTGTCAACGGAGAGGTTTTTGTCAAAATGTACTATGAGAAATCGGATATCAAAAAGTTCCACTTGGATGGGGCATTGATCAATTCGCCAACGAGGGTTTATTTGATTCCATCTACGACAATGGGTGATGTTTTGGAAGTAACTCAACCGCCAGGCGATTTATCTCACTTTAGACAGTTGTTGGAAAGAACCTCCTGCATAGATGTGGGATGTAGGAACAACCGATTCAAAACTTGGGTTAAAGTAAAATTGGAGTCGGGTTCTATTACAATTTGGCCGCTGGATCTGTGCTACTATCAACCAAGTATTCAGAGACATAACGGCTTTGACCCTCAGTGGTTCCATTTGGAAGACGTATTTGGAGTTGCCGAGGAACAAATATCTGCATTAAAGAACCTTGTAAAAGGTAGTTCTGAAGCTAAGCAGCAGCAACCACAACAACAATCAGCTGCATCACAGAATAGCCAACAACCAAATGCTACATTATCTACCGCCAATAACGATACCTCTACGACTGCTGCATCAGCTTCTCACCCCCAAGTTGAAAACTTAGCTTCGGCAGCTGGGGAAGCTAAAAAACCGATAGTTTACCCGACTCCACCCGATCCACAGGCAATTAAAGCAAAAAACGACAATGGTAGCGCTGGAGGTGGTGGCGACACAGTGGAATCTACGACTAATTGGGTGACCCCAGGCGGACTGAATTCTGAAAACTGGGGCGACATGGACGACGATGATTTGTTCGGCGAAGGCGAAGAAATCACTGAAGCCGATTTTAATTTTTTTGATCAACCGGAAGAAAAGGAGGAACAGGAAGTACAAAAAATTCAATCTGAGCAACCTCCTGACACTCACACGGTTATAGATTCTACGATTCCTTCTGTTATTCCAAACTCGGCCCCACCAACAGAAGTGCCGAACACTGAAACCATGCCCGTGGGGACAAAACGACCGCAGGATGAAATATTTCATTTGTCCTCGAAACAATTAACGCTAGATCACCAGGACACTGTGCCTCAGCTAAAAAAACGGAAAAGTGTCTTCGCACCGTTGTCTTTTAATCCGTTAATCTCAATCAATGTTGACTCTAAATACAACCAAGGTGGACGATTCTTCGTACCAAATCCGGAAAATGATGAAGAAGCCAGCAGTGAGAGCGATAGTGAAAGTGGTGGTGACCAAGCGGAAAGTGACGATGAAAGTGTGATTGAACAGAAAATGTACGAAGAAAGGTCTCACAAGATCAAATATGAAACTCCAAAAGACCAATCCCAGTCTGGTGGTGATGAAGACGAAGAAAAGACAAAAACATACGTGAACACGTGGGTTTCTACGCTATTGCCGGCTGCAAATGCTCATGTTGTATCACAGTCAGAAGTAACGGTTGATTCAACAAATACAAATGGCACGAATAGCGTAGATTCGAATGGTGATCAAATGGTTATTGATGCAGCGGTTTCTGAACTCGTTCAGCACGTGGTTTGGGATAATGGGCTAACCACTGGCTTAATACCGCGTGGTCCGAAGAGAGAGGCCCCTGACTCTGCTGTTATCAGAAGAGTTAGCGTGATATTCCCTGATTTACAAAAATTGAATCTCACAGATGTCATGAACTTGAATCCGCTCAATGTCTCCGGTACTAATAGTAATAATAATAATGGCTCCACTCGGTTTGGTACTCCTCAGCCGCTTATTCCTACAACTGCTATTAATTCGGCCTCTGGAGATCAAAAAACAGAAAATGATGGCGAACAGAAAACAATGAGTGATGAATCCAAGAACAACGAAAGTGTTGATGCTGATCAATCAAACTCGATAGAAAACGAATCTAATACTACTAATAACAACAACAATAGTGGTGTTAATGCCAGTAGCTGGTTTGCAGAAAACCACAGTGGAATGACTGCTGAGAATACGCCAACTACTAATACCAGTAATACTGTCAACAATGGTACAGCCATATCAGAACATCAACAACCAAGACAAGAAAATAATAGCACAATTTTCCCTATTTCAGTTCCATTTTATTCTGTTATTAGAGCTCAGGAGGTATTAAAAGCTAGGGCGCCTATTTTGCGGTTTTGGAAAGTGTTTGGCCTCACTCCGCAACATGGCCCAAAAGACTTGACTACAATCATGATTGTTCCGGGGGGGAAAGGCATGGTAGTCTCTGCGTCGGCTTTTCTAAATTTTCTCAAGACAACTTATGAAGGGTGTGGCCTGGGGGAAATGACTTTGCCGGAAATGAAAGACTTGAACTCGGCTCATGGTATTATCCCATGTAGCGGCAATAATTCTACTCCAGAGAATGCTATCCAAAGCATTAAAACTGCAATGGCACAAACTGCACAGTATTTACCGTTGCTGTCCAACTCAGGGTTGCCGAAGAATATCTGCTTCATTGTAACCGACCCATTTGTTCATGCCTCCTCATTATTACCAATTATTCAGTATTTCTTCCAACTGAAGAAGATGTGGACGTCTGCTCAACCGGGAACTAATATTTTCTTGCAAATCGTCGAAGCCCAAGAAATAGCAGCAAAGAGCACGATCATCATGCCTTCTCAATATAAGATGGTCAAGGTGGGTTTGAACATATACGATAAATGTGGCGAAACGGAGCACACCCAAAGATCACAGCCGGCGTTCACACTGGCAAGGATTCCACCTGCTAAAATAAACTTCAGACTAACAACTACCCCTTCGTTGTCTTTGCTGGACGAAGATACACTTATCCATGTTGCATATTCTATTTCTAAAGATAAAAGGTGGTTGACAGCTGCTTGGACTGACCAATGGGGTGAAATTTCCAAGGTTGATGCTTATCACCTTAGGAAAAGTGGGGGGAGATTACGTTCATTCGAAGATGTTTCCGCTGAAATATGGGATACCACTTTATCGCTTATTTCAAAAACTCCAGTAAGATGGAGAGTTGCTTTGGCTAA
This sequence comes from Blastobotrys terrestris, assembly GCA_030674225.1. Lineage (NCBI taxonomy): Eukaryota > Fungi > Ascomycota > Dipodascomycetes > Dipodascales > Trichomonascaceae > Blastobotrys > Blastobotrys terrestris. Next base: position 57,450 of record JAJLUR010000022.1, on the reverse strand, counting down.
AGTAGGTGGTATGGAGGAATCTGAATTGGCTACTTGGTTATTATTATCCGAGCCTGCTACTTCTACCAAAAAGGTCAGTTTTGTTTACTTTCTTTCTGCGAATACAAATCCGTCGTTGGTGGTGAGTGGTGATTATTGTATTTTCCCATTCGGAAAGTTCTTGCAACAGAAAGAAAAGAAGTCGAAAGAAAGTAACTTTGGTGCGCCCAATACGCCTGCAACTCCGCAGCGCTCGATAGATACGGAGAGTCCAGATTCATACGGTGCAAGCATAGCGACGCCAGGTTCAGTTGGAAATGCCAATGGCGATAGCAGCAAGACTGAAAATGAGGATTCTGTAGTATGCGACGTCAAGGATGATTCTCATGGAATTATTTTGGGTAACCATATTGAAAGTATATCCGATGGCCTTCACATGAACCGAGCAAAACATTTGATTACTGGGTTCTTATTGAAGCCAGGGTTGAATAATGAATTGGAGCATCGTCTTTTTGAAGTTTCATTAGTTCATTGTCCGACGCCTTATGAAGGATCTATGAAAAGTTTGCTGATCCATTATCGCCGTTTAGCTTCGCTTGGAGATTACACCGGTGTCAGCAGTAATGAAGAACGTGGGCATATTCCATGGCATATTGAAGCTGTCGACAAGATGCTCCGAATCTTGAATTATTTAGAATGATGTTAACTTTTTATTATGTACATAATGTGTTATGACTTTTTTTTTCCTTAAATCCACCTTCATATTTGTGCTGTATTCTCCGATTAAGTTCCGATTTTGACTTTGACAGTATATCGGGATGCCGGTGTATTTTTTTTTTTTTTTTATTGGGTTATGTTTGGAAGTTGTTGAAGCACACGGGCGTTACATTTCTTTTAAAAGAAATAAAAAATGACATTCTTGAAGAATGCCGGTAAATCAGAACTGGACGAATTTGCAAATGGTCTAGAACAATCTCAGACTAATGACGACTTATTTGAAGTATTGCGAGCTTATGGTCGAGTGTCCTGCAATCGAGCCATTCAACTATTCGAGGATGATCGATACAAAAGTGAAGAATACCAAAATGCGGAAATTGAGACGCGTTTATGGAAGCTAGCTGAAGATTTGTTAAGCTTCCGGATGGCAGATTTTGGTAGAATGCCCGAAGTTTACGGTTTCTCTAGCGATGCTGTGGTTCAGGAACGATACTTAAGAGAACATCCTGAATGTAGAGAGAATTGGATCATTTTAGCGTGGCTCCAAGATTCATTGGATAACCCTGATGAACCAGAGGAATTGAGAGGGGTCAAGTGGATGTATACCAAGAATCACATCAAACAACATAAGATGAGGGGTCCATTTGCTCCACTGAGGTCTAGTGGACTGGCAACTGGCAAAACTGGTGATATCGTATCTGAATTAGATCCCGATGCGCCATTACGGCAGGGCAAAGAAATCTCTCCAGAAGATGAGGAATTTGACAGAGTACTTCACAAGTATGTGTTTGAGCTGTTACGCGCACGGCAATACGACGAAGCGATCAAGGTGTGTGAAAGTACAAGCAATTGGAATCTGAAAATGGCTATTAGAGGTAATGAAGAATTCATTGATCCCGAGATTGATGGCCCTGAATTGGGTGAAGACTGTAAACCAGGAGGAATTGAACGAAAGGCGTTATGGAGAAGGATGTGCTATCAACTCACACAAGTTCCGAATTTAGACAAATATGAACGAGGTATTTATGGTATTCTGTCGAGCGATTTAAATTCAGTTTTAACTCTGTGTGACACATGGGAGACGCAATTATTAGCTTATATGGGTCATATCGTTTCTGTGGATGCAGAAAAGAGTTTAATGTTGGCCAGACGTTTGAACAGGGATGTTTTGAACTTGGAAATTCCAGAGACACGCGTCGGAACCGTCAGTAAGGCATTGGACGTGCTGGCTCATTCTACTAATCCACAAATCAAGAAACAAAGCGAAAACTTGTTGAGAAACTTAATTGGAGCTATTATCAACAACTCACTGCATTTGTTGGTAGACCAGTTGGCAGCTGAATTGGATAGAATCATGGCTGGGGTGATATCTAACAGCGAGTTAACTGAGAACCCATATATTTTACGAGTAACCACTCATTTAATTTTATTTTTACAACAAGCGGGAATGGAATGCGGAAGTGAGGACAGTATATCTACTATCATTCGTTCTTATGTGGAGTTATTGTGCCATAAGGAAAAGACTGACTTGGTTCCTATTTATATTTCATATTTACCGGACGACATCGCCGTGGATACATACTCATTCCTCTTGGCAAACATATCTGATCCAGAGAAACGGATTGAGCAGATCCAGCTGGCTCGCAAATACAAGTTAAACCTCGAAGATGCTATTCGAGCCGCTGTTGAGAGAGTATTTAGCGAAACCTCATCTTCCTATGAGCTTTCTGAGGAAACTGAATTGAGTGGAGATGTTTCAGAAACTGACAAGCGTGTTTACCGTGCTTCTGAATGGTTTATTGACGCCAAATTATTACCGGACGCGTTGCATTCTGCAGTCCATGTTTTCAGACAGTTTCTCTCTTGTGGTCGAGTGGAAAGCAGCAGAGAATATGGGAATCGCATTAATCCTAACAGACTCATCAAGCAGTATGATGGTTTCACAATGGCTCGAGGGAATGCATTAGGAGAAGTTTCTGATGCCGAGAAGCTGGAATTGATGGAGTATGAACGACTGGTATCCTGTCTTAATAGCATTGCTGATTGGGATGAACATTTCAAACCTGCACAAGGTAAAACATCTAAAGAAGTTACTAAAGAGTGGCAAGATGCTGGATTGCAGCTACTGGAGCCAATCAGCAATTCGGTCTACGAACTTGCTCAAAATTGGATGGTCAGCGTCCTTTCATCGGAGGACAACGGGGTGGTTTCTAGAATCCGCACGTTATATGTACCTTATCTCATTTTACAGCTACTGCGAGTCTTCATAGAAGCCCAGGTCGTGCATAGCGGCTTCCTCAAACAAGCAGTAGAGTTATCAATTTTCGTGGCAGACGAGCAGAACGGGCTTTATAAGTTGTTTATGGAATGTGGAAACCTAGAGGTATTCTTAGACACTACAGCCAAGGCTTTCACAGATGGGGTTACCGATGGCGAAAAAGGTATCTACGTGTAATATATAATAAGCATTCAAAAAAGACTTCTTTTTTCTTTTGTTCAATATGATTAAATTATATGCAGCAGAATAAAACTAGTTCAAGGACGAAGCCTTTTCATACAATAAATCCACAACATTTGACATTTGTTTGATAGTATCCAGTGCCAGCTCGTAAGTCTTATCCGTAGTTGGTTCGTCATAAATAAATAACCAACCACTACCTTGATCCAAGACTCCGTAAAACACCTTGTCAAGAATCATTTGGCTCAACTTACCTTCAATTTGACGAGTGTCAAGGCCAATCAAATCAGCCACGTGAGTTAACTCAACACATGAAAATGGCTCAATCACCTTGACCAAGTTCTGTTCCAAAAGAGTATCGTATAACGCCGAGAAATGCGATCTGATGAACGGATCGGACGATAGCTCTGCCCCGTAAGTTTCTAAAACGCCTTCAAATTCCTTAAGAGAACGATTGGAATGCGCAGTAGCAATAGCTTTCATGGCATCGATGTCTCTACCGGCATATTTTTGGACCGTCTTGTGGGTCAACAAGGTATTAACGTCATCAGTCAAGTTAAGCATGATCTTGGATAGTAATAAGTATTTCAACACTGGCATGGCTTGTTCATCATCTTGACTCGAGTACCCTTCAAACGCTTCGTAAAAATAGGAAAAGGCAGTCTTATAATCCTTGTCTTCCGCTTGTAACATACCACTCATCTTATCTAGAGCAGCTTGCATGAGTGGAGGACAATAAATGGCATTGGCAGAAGTCCTTGCACTTGTAAGAGCTGCTCTGCTCTTTGGAATATTTCTCAAGTTGTGGTATACTTTAGCTTCTAACAATTGAACCTCAACCAACATCATCTTGTCATCGAGCTTTTTGAGCTCTTTCAGCAATCCATTAATCAATACAATCGCATCATTGAATGCAGATCGTTGGATGTACAGTCCGATAAGCCTGGTCTGTAAGCTCTGTCTAAGGAAGTTTCTGTTTTCTGAAATTGCCCAGTCTATACACTCTTTTGTAGTGGCGACTTGAATATCCAAAGTGTTTGGTATAGTAGAGAACAGGTCAATCAGGTTTCTGATGATCTTTGCAGTCTTGGACTTTGCAAATCGGCCCATTACCTTTCTGGACGTCTTGATCAATTCGGCCAATTCATTGACTTTTCCATGATCTCTATATAAACGCCCCAACTCATTCAAAGCGTATTCTTGTTCTTGAATGAGCTTTTCATCGGTCCCTGCCTCAGCAGACAACACCTCTCGGTAAATTTGTTCGGCCCTAGCCAAGTCACCACGTTTAGAAGCGCTTCTAGCGTTCTTTAATCGTTCAGTTTCTTCTATACGGTTCATTAGTTATGTTTCTGTAGGATTCTTTTGCTGACTCGTGTGGTGTTTTTGTCTCTAGTTTTTGGGACTTCCGGTGTCGGTGGGTGAACAGTTTCCTAACCCTATCAACCCTAACCCGACTCCGTACTTTTTAGAGGATAAAAGTGCCATCTATTTGGACGAATAGATCAAAAATATTACAGGTCTGATTGATAAATTGGTAGTACGGAGCCAATATTTTATATGTGAATTGATAATTATGAGCCACACATATTGAATTGTTCGTGAAACTAGCACAAAACTGCTTAAGGGGTTGTGAGAATTTGTTATTTCACAGAACGATTTGTTGGGCGACACCCTACCGTGAGGAATAACTCTTTAACGTATGCATATATGCATATGTATAACTAAACCAAATTATTTGGTTTTGGAATATTTGGGTAATATATATGCTTAGCCGACGACTTTATTCATATCCCTATCCCATGTAAATAGTGACCAATTGGTTGATACTGGACCATCCCTAGTATGCATTTATGCATATGCATATGCATATGTATAGTGGCTATATAGATATCAGCATGCTGTATGCAATATTTCTATGCACAGACACTAAGCGTGACCCTGAACGCACTACTTTAGAAACATGAGATTATCTTCTCAGAATCCCAATCAACATCCGCCCTGAAACGAAAGTAGTCCGCGCAATAAAAACGTGTCTGATTTCCATGTTATGGTACCTAACGTGTTTTTTCAACAATGCAAGCATTTAGTATCAAGGTAGAGTTCGAAAAATCTCGTTATCATATATCACAAGTACAACAGTACTAAGGTCCTTTTTTTTTTCTATGCTTGTATATATTGTAACACTGACCTACATAGCCAGATTCGACTTGCTATATCGATATTTCAATTGCGGAACTGGCAACTTCCTTTTGCTGCTGGGAATTTATAAAAATACACTGTTTCATACCTTAGTTCAGGGAAACTAAATCACAGAATCAGCCCTATCGTAAGTGATTCAAGAGGTTGTACAGCGAGCAATTCCAACAGATATTTATAGAAAAAATTAATATTAATGTCTATTTCGTGGATATTTGATCTACTGCCAGCAGAAGTCGAACCCAGACATGAGCCGATGCGGCGGGCTGGGCGTCGGAGGATCAAAACAAATAAAAAATATTTCAACCTATACACTCTTAATAGATCATCATAAACATAGACCTATGTTCTCGAACACGTCAAATACGTCGAGTTTCTCCCTTTCTGGGTTCAACTCCAATCCTGCCACTCCTGGTCGAAACACCGGAGGGAACTCTGGGAACACCAGCTTATTTGGGGGTACTACTAATACTCCGAACATGTCCAACTCTATCACTTCAAACTCGATTTTTGGATCTCAACAACAGCAACAGCCTCAGCATAGTCAGCAACAGCTCGTTCCTAGTATGGGCGGACAGGGTATGAGTCATTCGCAATCTGCTGTTGATTTAAATGGCTCTATCATGTCGAACAACAATCCAACCCCATCGCCCTACGGCTCTAGACACATTGCCACGACTCCATCATGGGGTAAACAAGATAGAAGGAAGGTACCTTCTCATATAAGCACATTGAGGCCGCAAAGTTCTTTCACACCTGATCGCAACTCCATGGGAAGCTCTGTTTCGCGTCATGGATCTATTTCAGCAGCTCAAAGTCCTCCAAACACGTTTTCGGGTTCATTTGGCACGGCAAAACCCATTCAGGCCAAAAAATCCAATGTCATCGACGAGGAGGATTTGCCACCTACCGAAAGTATTTATGATATGGGAGCAACTTCATTTTTAGGGTCCAAAAGACAAGTTTCCAACGGCTCTATTACTTCCTCCAGTCCAAATAAAGCATTACCAATGTCAACTAGTACCATTGGCCTACGAAGATTGTCCTCGAGCAGTAATCGACAGGAACTAACTCTTCCAGATAGCAGCGCTACTCCATCAACTCCCTCTAACTCTAATAATTACCAAAACTGTTCTGTTATCGTGTTTGGATTCCCACCATCTCTCACTCCAACAGTGATTAAGCATTTTTCCAAATTTGGTAATATCCTTGAAAATTTTGACGTTGCAAAGGGCGAATCCCCACGCAGAGGAGGAAGCCGAGGTCCACCTATTCAAACGGGTCCAAATTGGATGAAACTGACATACGACAATCCGACATCGGCCGCGAAAGCTATTAGTCATACCTCTGGTGGTTCAACTTTCATTGGAGGTTGTGCAATTGCATGTATTCCATATAATGCTGCCAATTCCAAGGAATTTGGTAACATGAAAATTCCAGATGACGCTGCACACGAGCAAGATGATCAAGTGATGGACATTGACAGTCCTCCGGCTGAGAAGAAATTCATCCAGCAAGATGGCAAAGCATTACCCAGAACGATTTCCATGCCAACTCTTGGAAACCAATCAGCCGCCACACCAACTTCGCGAAAACTACAAGTCAAAGATGGTAAATCCATCTTCAATAACAAGCAGCGTACGGTTCGTTTCGCACCTTCGATGAATAATATGCACAATAAGGATTCTGACTCTAAGCTCAAGCCGGCACGTCAAGGATGGCTGTCTTGGACTACCAAACGTGCCCAAGAGCTGGTTTTTGGTTGGGACGATTTGTAAAATGTATCATAGATAAATTAAATATACGTTTTTGAGTCTTCTATTGGGGAGAAATAGTTTCTAATGTTCCAGTGCATGTCGTACTATAAGTTTCTCAGACCGCTCAAACTCGTTCATTTATATATTAGTTAGGTTTCGTTCTATTCTTTAGTTGCGAAAAGTCAGCTTGTAAGCTTCGTCTGGGAGTGCCAGGGTAGCCCGCTGGATGTAGTCGTTGATTCACGGATAATGAATTCATGCTAGCTCGCTGTCGCAAGCTTTTAGAACCGGTAGGGGTATTAGTGCCCGATTTTATTGGGCTCATCCATGGACTGCTGGCAGTAGGAGTCATTGAAACACGACTCCTGCTTTCACGGACGTCCCTGGGTGAAAACGGGCCGTGAGGCATTGGAGAATATACGTCGATACTACCATCAGTGCCTACTGCAACGTCTCGTTTGGAAACTGCGGTTATCGGTTTGACAACCTTTTTACCGTACTCGCCCAAAACTTCGCTATGTATAATAGCTTTGTCCTTAGTCAATGTTTCAAACATGAATGTTATGCCAAAAAGCCATCCGCTCAATGCAGCCAACATAACCAATTGGAACAATCCTAATGGGCCGTAAAGGATGTATAGTAAATGCAGAGGTGAAAAAGTAGCTCCGAGGTACAAATTGAACTTAGGGGGATCCCAGACATTCAATTCCCATAAATCTTCCCCTTCTGGTTTATCCGCTAGCTTGTTCCAACTCCCCATGATTCGCTGTAACGGGGAACCGGGAATTGCTTCAAGATCCGCAGGGTCTTGGTACTTAATTTTTCTTGCAGACGGTGTGTCCGGTTCATTCGACACGGACCTCCCCATCAGGGTATATTTTTTCTTTTTCCTAATGCAGTCTAACGTATTGACTAAGCATAATATTATCAGGGCCAGACTCAGCGTGGAAAACAAGACCGTGAAGAATGGCCTTCGTTGTGGTACTTTGAGGGCTGTACTAGATCTACTACTTCGAAACAAAGAATCCTCAACATTTGTTTCTGCCTTATTAACACTCAATGAAGAGTAGATCCTGCAAAGAAGCAAAAGAGTACAGCAACCTGATCCCATAGGCAGCGCAACCGAATACGCTTGTGCATCCCAGTCTACTAATTCAAAGTTCTCACTCATGGAGAGTAATAAATCAAATGGGTAATTTGCAATCTTCGAACTCAATGGTTGTTTTCTGATAAGCCTTTTCCGTTTTGTCATTTTTAAAGAGTGTTTGTTTAGTAGTGTTTGCTATCCATAGTAATTTTTTTGGTGATGTCCCGTCTCAAACGGGGAAATATAATAACAAAAGGACGCACGGCTGAAATACATATATTTTTATCGAAGTCGGCTACAGTTCATACACGTTAAAAACACGAATACTACCGTGTATATACCTATTTCATCGATTGTTCAAATTCTACAGGAGTCTCTGAGTAGAAAAAGAGTCGGAAGTGGCCATATCCTGGTTCCATACGTTCTACAACGGCGGTGTATGGCCTATTAGACCTTAGCTTGACTCTATCCAAATAGAGGCCATGTATCGCATCCGAAAAGCCCTCACTTGATATCAGGTTGGGACCCTGGAATACGCTTATGCGCAGCTGAGGACGATACGTTGTGGTGAGCTGATTGGCTTGTCGTTCCCCCTCTACTCCTGGCGATGAGCTAACTGTTTGAAGATGGACCTGTGCACTGCAATCGTGCTTCACTCCTACGGAAATTTCAATCCGGTTGAGTCCCTTCCAACTATAGAGTACCGATCGCGAGAACAGCCCCGCTGTTTCGGGTATTATCGGTTCTAGAGAGAGTGGGTTTGTACCAAAGGCAAATATTTCAAACGGTCCGTATGCATTAGGATCAAACATTGACGCGACCAGTGTATACTCCCCAGGCTCCATGTTATCGTAGTTCATAGCGCAATGATATACTCTATATTTACCACTCGAGCTCATAACGCCTTTTTGTAAATATGCTCTTATTTGTTTACCGTTGCTCCAAAATAATAGTAAGTTTATAGGGTTGTTGGTTTGTGAAGTCAGCACTAGCTTAATCTGCTCAATTGGTCTTTTAACAACAAGTTTGTATTGTGGGTTAATCCCGTATGTCGCTTGAGACCAACTGCCCCCGGCATTTGAGGGAGTCCATTCTCCCTTGATATGAGCCCGATATTTGTAATAGTTCGGTGCCTTGGTCAATTCAATTGGGGAGTCAGAAAGCGCTTGTAAGGAAAACCTCAAGCTGTTATTGTTGCTGTTGCTGGCTCCAACATCGGCAGCACCCACAACAATTGTGTACGTGGTTTGAGGAGGCATCGTAAAGCGCAATGTGTGATATGTTGTGTTCATACTAGGACCGCGAATAAAAAGGGGCTTCTCTTCTGGTGTGATGACGCTAGTTTTGCTTTCATACAAAGTGAGATTGATATAACCATCTCCGTCATTATCAGTTTCATCGTATGAACTATGCTTGGACAGGAGGAGTGAAACCAAAACTTCTTTTTCATGAGGGTTGGAGATGGTATATTGCGGGCAACCGATGTGAGTTCTTGAGGTTTGACATGCTTTGAATACGTCCTTGCTTTTTAGAAAATGAGTACTCTCTTTGTGCTGATAGCGATCCGGGTTCCAATTTAAATAAATGCTCTCAAACCACAAACAAACAGAATTGTAATCTATCCAAAAATTCCCGTTTCCAACATCTTTTCGGTCCATTGCAGATACATTTAGGTGCTCTTTAATCGGCGACTCCTCATTAATACCAGGATGTTCTTTCCACGGGTTATTTACCAATAATAACCGTTTTCCATCAACTTCCTTCATCTCAGTTACAGTGTAGTCATGATTCGGTACTAGGTTCGTCGCCGAACATTCGTCACGACTCAAATTCCCAGTCCCTACACATACCATTATATCGTGGTTGTTCCATCCCTTGAATATCCGATTCCACAGCTTATCCCTCGAGTCGTTATAAACTTCCAGGTGGCCCTTTAAATAAATATACTCCGGAATCCACCCTGTTAATGCCAATGTATCGCGTGCAGCGTGGGATCCTCTAAAATTGTATCCACCCATGACCTTCATGTATGCCTTTTCCATTAATGCGGGCCATAAAACGGGACTGTCTGGAGATGAAACGAACAGTCGTTCCCCAGTTTCAGAATAAGGGAGATAGTCATCTATAATCACTTTTCTATCGGTCCCATTAATAAATAATTTGGCCAAATATTTGCCGTTTTTAGAGAGTTCCCCTTTATTAGGGAACAACCGTTGGTTCACAATCTGCTTTCCACTTCTTTTTTCCCAAAAGGCAATTGACAGCAAGGATGCGACTACGGAACAGTCCTGCAGTCGGTCTTGACATAAGGTATCTGCACCCTCATTGATCAAAATAGGTTCGTTGTGAAATACATCTCGGGGTCGCCTCCAACTCGAGCAGAGCTGCTTTTGCTCATCTGATATTGTCAATTGACCATCTGGATCAGTGAATTCCTCGGAGGTTTCAAATTCTTCTAGGAATGGGTCATGGTTCCAAGGAAGGATTCTGTATCGCCCAGGATTACTGCTAATGTAGGCTAGCTTTGTGGATAGATTTAGAATTTGTTTTCCCGCTTTAAGTCCATCATATACAGCAAGACAAGTCCTGAGTCGCTCTGAGACCTTCCTAATAACAGATTCATTATGACGAGAATTATCAGCCAAGTCAAGTGCGCTATTGTAACTTTGACAAGCCAGCTTGATGCTGGCGAATGCTTCGTTATTTTGGCCTATGGAGTGGAGATACAACGATTCAGAAAAGGCCCTTGATCCGGTGCATAGATTCTGCTCAAACCCATCGGACAACTGATCTTGATTTAATTTTAACCGTTCAATTGCCGCACCGGCGTCTTCCTCCTCCATACTCTCTAGGGATGTTCAATTATAATGGAAGGTATTAAGTTGGCTAGTGCACTTTGGTCTTATCAATTTCCTAACCCTAAATACCCTAACCCAAATAGTAGCTTTAAAAAGTATATAAAAATTATAAAAATTATACTCTTTTATTTATGTTGCTGCTAAAATGCATAATGAGCGAACTAAGGCAGTTTTTAGTTAAAATATCACGCCAATTGTGAACATTCCTTCCTTTTTTTGGTTAACTATAGGGTGTCATACTGTGATATAGGAGATCATTCATTATATGCGTATCAACTTTGTACATTCTCAATTACGCTTCATGACATTTGTCGCTTGAATATACTTTGTTAAATAGTGGTTCAGTGAGTAAAGGATATTCTCTCGTCTTCTCTCTTTTCACAAGCTTCGACTACTGAATTTTTCAATCAAGTCCATAGTATTTGTGGTTCAAAGGGTGTCAGGGTAACTCCTCCATCGGAGGTCGGACAAGCTTCCTAAATTGGACCGGATAATGGAGGTGCAGAACCAGATGAGAGGGTATAAATACAGGAGAAAAGTATTAATGCCACGAATAATAATAAGTCGGGATAAAATGGACAGGAAAAGCAGTCCTATGTTTTGGGATGCATTAACTACTGAGACAACTGAAGACCAGAAAGAATGCGAGGAAACGTGTGGTGACTTGTTGATCCAGAATAGCTCGAAACCGCTTGAAAGAGAAAAACACAAAAAGTTCCTGTACAAAATGTTAGGAGAGCTTCCTGAACAATTCGTATCGCTGGATGCATCTCGACCGTGGATGATTTACTGGGCGTCAAACGCTCTGGGCCTACTGGGCCAAGACTTTACAGATTCTCTGCGAGACGGTATTGGAGAATCAATTTTAGCATGTCAATCCGAAACCGGTGGATTTGGCGGGGGTAATGGGCAATTAGCTCATTTGGCCGGCTCGTATGCTGGGGTAACTGCATTAGCTTATGCACAAAATGAAGACGTGTGGAAACGGGTTGATAGAAAGAAATGTTATAACTGGATGATGAGTCTGAAAAATCGTGAAACGGGTTCGTTTGCATTGCATCAAGGAGGAGAAACAGATATTCGGGCCACATATTGTGCAATGGCAATTGCGTCGCTTTTGAATATTTTGACTGATGAGTTGGTTGAGAATGTACCCGAGTTCGTCTCCTCCTGTCAGACCTATGAAGGTGGGTTTTCCGCTATCCCTGGTTCAGAGGCACACGGAGGATATGCATTTTGTGCACTAGCTGCCTTGTGTTTGCTCGGGCCTCCAAAAGCAATGTTGACCACCCACATCAATTTGGATACGTGTGTTAAATGGCTTAGTTCAAGACAAATGTATGTTGAAAAGGGGTTTTGTGGGAGAACCAATAAACTCGTCGACGGCTGTTACAACCATTGGGTGGGAGGCTGTTGGGCTCTTCTCGACAATGGTATTAGGGATAACAGCATTGGGTTATGGGATCGACAGGGTCTCTCAGACTATACCTTGGCTTGTTGTCAATTCTCGCGGGGCGGGTTATGCGATAAGCCGGGAAAGAATGCTGACGCTTACCACACTAATTATACCCTATGTGGGTTGTCAGGGGCGCAGTATAAGTACCAATATGTTGGCGAGCAATCTTGTAAATTAGGGGATTATGGCTTTCAATGGAAATCGGAATTGAGCAACGAATGTAACTCCGAGCATTCCCGTGTGTCGCCAATCAATCCAGTTCATGTACTTCCTGAAGGGTTAGCTGAACAAATGAATAGGTTCTATAGATCTCTAGATTAAAATACTAATTAGTTTACCATGTGTGCAGTACACACTTCAATTCCGTTGAATTCGAGTCACAGTGCGGCGCACTCGGGCGGCTATCTTAATTCGAATTCGGGTGGGCCGATCTATGCAGCATAGCTATCGGAGGGGTTTGATAACCATGTCTGTGCATATATAAAAAGGCTCGTGTGGTTCCACATACTTTTTAAGAATCTGCTATTACAAATGAGTTCTAGGCCTAGAGCACGAGAGACAGGGATAATCATTGGCCCATTAGAGACAGGGAAGACTAACAGCATCGTAGACGTACCTGGAGTCCTCGTTTCTCAAGTTACCATAGATAAAGAAGACCCCACGTTAAGAACCGGTGTCACTTTGATTCTTCCTCGGAAAGATGTTGTGTTTAACCCCGTGGCGGCCGGGTCGCACTTTTTGAACGGGGCTGGTGAACTAACAGGGCATCACATCATGAAAGAGTATGGTGTTTTAGCCTCTCCAATTGCCATAACGGGGACATTGGGCGTTGGCGCAGTGCATGAAGGGGTCCATAGATGGATCTCCAAACAGGACCCTGAGTATCATGGATTTTTTGCATTTGGGGCGCTTCCTTGTGTTTCCGAAACCCTAGATTTTTGGTTGAACGATTGTGGCGCCTTTGGTGTGCGTCCCGAACATGTGGCTGAAGCATTTAACAAGCTCGGCTCCGAGCCGCCTTTGGAAGGTAACTGCGGAGGAGGGCATGGCATGATTTGCCATGAATTGAAAGGGGGTACTGGTAGCAGTTCCAGGAAAGTCGATGATCAGTACACGGTTGGAGTTCTCGTACAATCCAACTATGGTCTCTTAGAAGATTTGACAATCTCTGGAGTTAACGTGGGGAAACATCTCAAGAGCAAGGGCTTTGGTGCCTTTTCAAAAAATGGTGATAAGACGAAGGATGGCTCGATTGTCATCATTATTGCGACCGACGCCCCTTTACAATCCCACCAATTAGATGCGCTTGCTCAACGAGCATCATTAGGGCTTGCAAAAGTTGGTGGGTATGGAATGCACTCTTCTGGAGATTTGTTTCTTTCCTTTAGCACGGGGGTTAAATACAATCAAGTAGACCGTGATCCTCACCAATATCCGGGGATTCAGCTGGAAACGGAACAGAACGAATGTGTCAAAACCGCGTCAATCGATCGCCTTTACCGAGCTGCTGTTGATGCCACAGAAGAAGCTATATTAAATTCCCTGTTTAAAGCAGAAACGATTACTGGCTTTAGAGGGAGGACAGTTGAAGCACTTCCGATAGACGAAGTTGTACAATATCTCAAGAATAAACGAGCTTTGTAGAGAGTAGCAACGGAGAGTGTGTGAAATGAAATAAAACTTGCAAAGCTTTTAACCCGATAAAAAAAAATTATTATTACAAAATTATATACACGTACAGGTATTACGATAATGGTATTATTATGTTAAACGTTAGCTTCGGCTGTTGTCTCACCGTCGCGCTTGATGGCAGTAGTTGATTTTGGGATCGATAACTCTCTGTCCAGATTAAGATCATAATGGTCCAGGGATTTCTTGTAGGGATTCTTGATAAAATAAGTAGAAAGAAGAAGAGCCGCACCAATAAATTCCATCGTTGCGCCCAAAACATATTCACAGGCCAGGAAAGAATTGGACATGCCGTGCTCGCCATAGTTTGAAAAATCAAAGTAATTAAGCTTGTCCAAGAAACAAGACAAAAGACCATAAATACCTCTGATGAATAACGGGAACCAGGCGATCAGAGTGGCCCATACGATATAAATTCTGATCTTCTTCTTGAAAATCAGCCACAAGTTTACCATACCAACGAACACAATCAACACCAAAAAGAGTGCTTGACCAGCCGATCGAAGACCTTTGGAAAGTTTATATTTCTGCTCGTAATCGTCGTCGCCAACAGTGCTCCCAGAGAGCTGGGTACCGCCGACGATGACCAACACGTTAGCAGGGATCATCATCCAATGGAAAATGCCAGCTGGAGACAGGATCTTGGCCTTGCGCTTCTCCTGTGGTGTAGTGCATTCGCGCTCAATCTGAGCCTTGGTAGGATGAAGGATGGATCGACCATGGGTGATCTCTTCGGAATAGGCCAAAAAATAAAAAGATGACAGAATAAGGGTAAAATACCCCTCAGCTCCGAGCACCAAATAGGCCACCAGCCATTGCCAGTGTTGGTACCCAAGACTGGCAAACCCAATTGCCGACGCCTGGGCACCCATTCTGATTATACAGAACACTAGAAGCATCGTGTAGGTGGACCTCCAGCCTTTCTGACTGACAGTGTACAGAGCCAGTAGAGACATCAGAGTGTATAAGACAAAGTATGTGCAAGCAGCTGCACCAGATCGATTATCCCAAAAGCCCATTATCCTGAGTATCTCTTTGAATGCGTTAGGTTTTTCCTGATTATTGTTTGGCACGTTTTTGCAAAAATAAAATCCCTATGCACATACTACTTTCCCCTATTTATATGTTCAATTTTTGTTTTTGTTTCCGGACAAGCCCCCGAAGATCATCCGCAGGGGATGAGGCTGAACCACCGGCACTCCGGTCACCCTTCAAAAAAACCGTTGATACCGACTTATTCAGCCTCACCGCAGTTGAGCCTAATCGACTTTCTCCTGGTATTGCTGCTGCTGCGCCATTATCGATCGATTATACCTTGTTCGAATTGGATATTGATTCTTGGTCCTGCCTTGAGCCACGAGTCGCAGTTTAGCCTACTCAGCTATCTTCAGTTATCTGCATGTCTCATTGGAAAAGCTTAGCCCCGGAGATCCGGCAGCTTTCCAGACAGTCGCCGGTATATGCACGCGCGCGTCCGCAATTCAGCCGCGCTGGTCGGGGCTCAGGGATAGTACAGCCTCGCAAGACGCCATCAGCCACTGAGCGGCTGAACAAAGCCATTCTTGACTGGAGTCGAGGAATGTGACCACAGCAACCTCGAATTTGGTGCGGACCCTAAGGGTTTTATATATCCAATTGCTGTTCCAAAAATATCTATGGGATAGGTATACAGCCAAAAATAGATTCGACAGTACAAATGGCACTTAGTGCGCTTTTGGCTTGTTTATAAATACACTACTACTATATTCAGGGTAGACGTGATGTGGGTCAATTGGAATCAGTACATTTTTGTGCACTGTTGATATCACGTTTTTTTCCCTTGTTTATTTATTATTATTATTTTGTTTTATTTTCTTTTTTTTTTTTGAACCACCTAAAGAAAATTGGCCTGCGGACGACCTAATTTCTAGAAGACGTAAAGGCATTGATGCTCCCAGAACTACCCTTTTTGCTTCCTTTCGAACAACAAAAAAGCTCGTCAGGGTATCATCCTTTACGGGGTCCATGGATTGGCCTATGGGCGGACTGGTTTTCAGAGAAAACGAGAGGCTCAGCAATTCTGAGCTTACCAAATAGAAAAAGGGTTCTATAAAAATTAGCCTATCAAATATACGAGTATGTTAAACCGGTGACACCTCTTTTTGTTACGTCTGACTACTTAGGATCGGCGGTTCTGCGCTAGGGTCAAGACCATAATGGACCCTTAGAAAAATGCGTGCTGTGATCAGCAACCAGTGGAAGACGGCAGGGGGGGATATAATTTTAGTACTCTGCTTTTCCTCGTAGGGAACAGGGAACACTAGCGCTGTATCAGTTAGACGGTGGGGGAATAACGACCAAAAGTAGTTTCTCCGCATGGGCCAAAAGGTAAAAAGACGAGAAAATAAGAGTGAGGTACGCTCCATCTCTGAGCCCTAAATACGCCACTAGGAGTTGATAATGGTCGACGCCTAGGATAACAAACCCAACCACAGCAGCCTGAGCTCACGTTCTAATGATACGGGACATTAGTAGCATCGTGTAGCAATCCCGCGCATTAAAGTGCACAAAATAAGGTAGGTTCAGACAGCTGCCCTGGATTAATTGTCCCAGAGCCCGTTTAGTGTTAAACCTACAGATATGAACTTCCTGTTAGGTCTCTATCCTACTCTTTGCACATTTTTTTCCCTTTACAGCCAAGCCTTCAGATCGGCACTAGCGCTGTCATGTTTATCGGTGTCGTACACACAGAACTAACAGAACTCTTTTTTCACCCGCCGCAGCTCCGAGTGCTCCTATTGGCCGACCAGCAAGCTCCGCCAGTTACCACTTCCGAAGTCTCTAGTGGATCGCCATCTCCGATCCATCCACTACCGCAGCCGTGTCGGCTGCCCCACATCCGAGCTGTACTGCCTCAATTGCAGCATTCAGTAGCTGATAAAAGCCATTATCAGGCCATCAGGCAGTTCGCAGGGTAATGTGCCTCCGGCGGCTTCTTTTTTCTCCGAAAAGAAGCAAAAAAGGTAGCTCTCCGAGGCAAGCACCAGTCCCCTTGTCAGAATGCAGTGCTTTTGCTTCTTTTCTAGAAAAGAAGGCCGCCCGCAGGGCAATGTGCCTCCGGCGGCTTCTTTTTTCTCCGAAAAGAAGCAAAAAAGGTAGCTCTGCGAGGCAAGCACCAGTCCCCTTGTGAGGATGCAGTGCTTTTGCTTCTTTTCTAGAAAAGAAGGCCGCCCGCCGGGCAATGTGCCTCCGGCGGCTTCTTTTTTCTCCGAAAAGAAGCAAAAAAGGTAGCTCTGCGAGGCA
>JAJLUR010000022.1:0-39868 GCA_030674225.1 Blastobotrys terrestris | reverse complement strand
GAGAATGCAGTGCTTTTGCTTCTTTTCTAGAAAAGATGGCCGCCCGCAGGGCAATGTGCCTCCGGTGGCTTCTTTTTTCCCCCGCGGGGAATGTGCATTAAGGATGTATGTTTGTCTATGTGTCTAAGTTCCTTACAAACCCAGGACCTGGGGATTCCCATTCAACATCAATCCACGAACCAAATGCATTTCTCACACTGTCGAATACAGGTTCTAATTCGGCCAATTTTCGTCTATTCAGCTGCATGTTATTGGACACCTTTTTGCCGTTACTTGGAGGCTCAAACAGCTCCTCTACCACGGAAAGAATCTTTTCGAGCTCCTCGACGAAACTTATCCCGTTGATGACGAAGCCACCTCCGTTGCGCTCTTTTTCCATATTGTACTTTCCAAGCACATATTTCAGGGCAATGTCAGGCAAGCTCATGTTCTCCTGGACACAGTAGTCGGCTGCTTTCATTGCAGCATCTCGGAGACCCTGGGGCGCTGGATGGAACGCAGCGGCAGGTTTGCCGGACAGCAGACCCATGTTCAGCGGCGATGAGTTTAGAATGCACTCCACCCCTGCGTCGAGCCATCCTTTGCAGTGGGACGACAAAGTGGTGTTTTGGATGGTAAAATGAGCATAATTCTGCACAACATCGGGCGCCTTTCCGCATTTTTGTACGATTTTGGGCAACAATGCGGAAATCACCTGAGGATGGTAAGAGGATATGCCGACGTTCTTGACTATGCCTTGCTTCTGCAGCGCACAGAGCTCCGAGAAGGCTTCGAACACTTCGTCTGCGGTAACAAACTCGACATCGTGACAGAACACAAGGTCCAAATAGTCCGTGTGGAATCTGACGAGCGACCTATGGACGGAGTCGCGGATTCCATTTGCCGAATAGTCAAAAGTGTCTCCATTGACTCGACCGGCCTTAGTGATGAGGATGTATTCGGCCCTCTCGTACTTTTCCGTGATCAGCCCATCGACCAGAGCCTTCCCGATGAGCTCCTCGGAGGGCCCGTAATACGGAGAGGTGTCGATGGCATTGATCCCGCAGTCAAATGCTTTTCGAATGATCTGCACTATTGGCAATGCCAGCGGATCTTCGTTCATTTGCGTGTTGAACACACCGCCGCCCAGGATCACCTGGGGCAATTCCGTTTTCAGTCCCATGTCTCTGGTCTCTATCTCTATCTCTCTCTCTTTCGCTCACACACACACTCTCTCTCTCTATCTCTCTGTGAGAGGGGTTGGTGCGATCAACCTGACACTTTATATGTCTTCGCGTCGCGAACCGGGCCTTTCTCCGCTGTGTGAGTGTGGGGGGGAAGATAAAGGCCCCTTGGGGGCCTTCGGTAGAACATATCTTTTGGTTTGTCTCCTTTCATAAGCGATAGGATGGTGGTCCATTGGAAGCAATTGCCATAGATGCGATCTTCCCAGAGAAAGGGACATGAACGGAAAGAAAAAAATTTGGCACAGTTCGCATCTGTCGTGTCCTTATCAGCCTCCACAATTTGGCGCGATTACATAATATCTCTATGCATGGTGTTTTTATCAGCAATCCCATCCCGCGTGGGCTGTCTTAAAAGGTGTCTAGCCCCCACATTCTTTATTAGGACTGGCTGGCACCGTCTGGAGAGAGCTCGGATGAAAACAAAAAACACAGCGTTTAGCCGGATTTTTTTTTTTTAAAAAAAAAAGGTCGTGTGGCGTTTGCGGGTATCAGTTTGGCGCAAAGACCACGAATGTGCAAACAAGAACGAGAGACATATAAAAGAGAAGCCCCAGTCCCATGCTGAAGGGTTTTTTATGACTATCGCAACGACCCGGTTACATTTCTACTCTATTCCTGGAAAAAGATCAACGTTGTTGCATCAGAAGGGAGGGGAGGGGGAGAGACATTATTCCCCGCATAACCAAAGACAGTAGAAGTATAAAAACTGGGCATGGGAATTTTTACAGCTGATCACAAATAACCCGCTCGAGCAAAAAAGATGGGCAGGAAACTCAAGCTGTATTCGTTTGCCCTGGCACCTACCCTGGGTGGCTATTGTTTTGGTTATGACACTGGGTCGATCTCAGGTATCCTGACTATGCCCGCGTTTAATGCGTATTTTAACCATCCGTCCAATTCGCTGCAAGGCGGGATTACCGCGAGCATTCAAGCCGGGGCGTTTGCCGGGTCCCTGTTGACTGGTGCGTTGCTGGCGGACAGGCTGGGTCGAAAATGGACCATCATCGTCGGTGCGTTTGTGTTCACCGTGGGCATTGCCATTTGTACCGCGGCTAATAACGTGTACGCACTTATTGCTGGAAGAGTGATCAATGGGATTGCTAACGGCTGCACCGCAATGACCGTGCCGTTGTGGCAATCCGAGACCGTTCCAAAGGAAATCCGGGGCAGAGTCATTTCGTTCCAGCAGTGTTCTATCAACTTCGGCATTCTTTCTTCCTTCCTCATCCAATATGGCACGTCGTATATTTCCGGTGACGCATCGTGGCGGCTGCCGATGGGGATCCAGATGATCATGACAATGGCCCTGATGGCTATCATGTTCTTCATGCCAGAGTCACCCCGGTGGTTGATTCAGCGTGGGCGCCATGAAGAAGCATTGAACGTGTTGGCCCGAGTCCATTCCGGCGGAGACACGACCGATTCGTACGTTTTGGCTGAATTCGAAGAAATCAAGTCCACGTTGGCCTACGAGCAAACCCTCAAAAAGCCAAACTACATTGAATTGCTCTTCTCCAAAGAGCATGGGCGACGCACTTGGATCGGAATTGGCGCCCAGTTTTGGCAGCAGGCCGTCGGAATCAACTCCATCATGTACTATGCGCCGTTCCTATTTCAGCAGGCTGGTGTTGGCTCCAATCAGGCCTCTCTGCTCTCCAATGTGATCCAGGGTGTCATTCTCAACGTGGTCACCCTGCCAAACATGTATTACCTGGACACCTGGGGTAGAAGAAGGCCAATGGTGTGGGGTGCGTTCGGAATGGGTATCTGCATGATGCTCCTAGGGGTCATTTTCAAAACCAAAGGCAACCCAAAGATGGACCCTGTTTCCAACAAGGTCACGTTCGATTTCTCCCACAACGAGTCAGCCGGTAAGGCCGTAATTGCATTCCTCTATCTCTATGTTGCCTCCTTCGCCATCAGCTGGGCAACTCCAGCATGGGTTGTTCCAGCGGAAATCTTCACCATGGCCTCCAGAGCCCGGGCATCGTCCATGACCACTGCCACCAACTGGTTCGTCAATTTTTGGTTCGCCCTCTACATTCCTACCGCTCTCGAGAAAATCTCGTGGAAGCTCTACATCATGTTTTTCGTCATCTGCTTTGCTGCCGGTGTGGCAGTCTACCTTTTCCAGCCTGAGACTGCGAACCGATCCCTCGAGGACATGTCCTACATGTTCCAGCCCGAGAAGACCATGTGGGTTTTCCGTGACCATGACCTCACGGACGTTCATCCTCAATTCGACACGCTGCAATCTACTAAGGAGAAGATTGAACACGGTGAGTTGGAGGTCAAGGGTGTCGAGGTTGAACACCAGGAGAAGGTGTGATGGATGTACCGTTAATACATATTTATATAAGATCTATAATCATATACCGTTGCCAGCTTCTCTTCTCTACAAAAAAAAAGGCAAAAGCGCTGGAATTGCCTCGAGCTCGTATACCAAAAAAAATAATAATAATGATGATAATCTGCCGGAGGAAAGCTTAGAGGGGTTTACCGAGGGCCCCTCATGTAAAGCGACACTGACATAGACCCATCTTTTGAACCCAACCGTGATTGCATTCAGCCGATCAGACTTTTGTCTGCCGATGACGAATACCGAATGGAACACACGAGCTTGGTCGCAATATATCTTGAAGGATGTCGAAAGGGAAAGGCTAGGATGCTGGAAACTAGTGGTACTGCGGAATTGGAAGCAGGTGATTTAGCCATAATACGCGGAGTAATCTGGAATTATTAATTAACGGATTTTCTTTTATTTTTATTTTTTTTAGTAATTTACGGACACAATCTCGATGAAAAGGCAGTTGGTTTCCTGCAGGAATTGGCAACAGTACACCCATATATATCAGTCGATATTGCGGAGAAACTTTAGCGTCCCAACCACTCTATCCTCTTTCGGTAATGATCTGTGTGATGCACGGCTTGACGCTGTGGCTGTAGCAAAATCATCAGCCATCGCAACGCAAGATTTCAGACACTCGATACAGCTTGGTTGGAAATAGACCTACAAAGCTGAAATCAACAGTCTTATTTTCTAGAAAAGAAGCAAAAGCACTCGTACCCTTCATCCTCAGACAAGCGTCTCAATCTAGTGGTGGTTTCAGTTATTGGTGTCGTACTTCCGCAATTTTTGGAATCCGACTCTTGTGTGTGTGTGTGTGTGTGTGTGTGTGTGTGTGTGTGTGTGTGTGTGTTCAGAGGTAATAGGGTTTTTTTATTTCACTTAAATAGGCTGCATAAACTCCATAGCGGTGGTATGCGTAGATATCTATGTGCAGATGTATAGGTATGTATAGATCACTAGCACATGTATGCATACACCTCTGATGTGATCACAAGCGGATATGAGTAACGTCATTGCATCTTTTGGACCACAGCGTGTGTAGAATATCGTTGCTGCTTCTCCGAGAACTGTGTATCTGGAAAGCGGAGACTGTGCCCCGGGTCGCTTCGCAGGGCAATTCTCAGATTTGAGGCCAGTGCTTTTTGTTCCTTGCTGGAAAATAAGGCCACCCGCAGGACATATTTCTTCAGTGCAGACCTGCTATCATACCTTTATATGTAAAGAAAAGTATGCATATGCATACATCATACCATATGGACATAGATTAGTGTTCTAAATCGAGTGAATAGAATCTCTAATATGCATAGCCTGACATATGCATATGTACTATGTACGTGTGCAAACTCAATTGTGCATTTGTTTCTTCTCTAGACTAGCACACCGCCCTTTGAGCACTCTTCCTTCTCAATGCTTTCTTTCCCCGCCGAAATGAAACAAATAAAATCACGCTACCAGGTTCCGAATGAGACAACCACCTAACATCCCAGCCCACGGTCCGCTACATCCCGGGTTAGGGTCCTCACAAAATTTCCATTTTATTCTTTGTGACCGCAGTGCGCGTGATTCGCGGCCCCGGGTCACCCACCAAGCAAACAAACGGACCAATATAAATTAACGAGAGACACAAGAGGGCTAAACACACTACTCCACAAGAACCTGATAATAAGTATCATCCACTCAATGCTCAGAACTGCTATTAGAACTACTGCTCGAACTTCCCTTCGTCAATCCCGATTGAGCGTGGGACGACAATCGTCTGTCCGATTCAATTCCTCCTCAGCTGGCGGGGAAAAGAAGGGTTCGGACTTGCCTTGGGTGTTGGCCGCTGGTGGTGCTACTGCTGCCGGAGCCTTCGTCATCATCAAGTCATGGAAATCTGAGGATGCTCCAAAGCATGGCTCCAAGGGCCACGGTGAGGAAGCTCCAGACTCCAGTGTTGAAGCTACCGTCCCCGAGGCATTGGCTTTGAAGGAATCCGCAGCTAAGAGGGCTAAGGACCTCAAGGCCGACGCCGAGGCTAAGGTTGATCAAGTCAAGGAAGATGCTGAGGCCAAGTATAAGGACGCTAAGCAAAATGCTGAAAACACTTATGAAAATGCCAAGGAGAAGGCTGAGGGCAAGTATGACGAAGTCAAGGAAAAGGTGAATGATGCTGAAGCCAAGTATGATTCCAAGTTTGAGGAATTGAAGCATCAAGCCCAGGGAAAGGTTGATCAAGTCACTCAAAGAGCCACCGACATCCGAGAGGAAGCTGACAAGAAGGCTGCTGCATATAAGGAACAATTAGAAAACAAGTTGCAACAAGGCAGCGAGTACGCAAAGAAGGAGCTCGGCCTTGACAAGAAGTCTGAAGAAGACTCCAAGAAATCTGATGACAATGCTCCAGATCCATCTGTTGAAGCTTCTGTCCCACAAGCTTCTGGTGAAAAGGAATCTAAGAATTAGTGTACATATATGTAATTGTTTACCACACACAATATATATACATATCTCTGTCGCGTCTCTATCTATTCTTACATTTCAAACAGAGTTTTGATATCTTCCAGGCGTTGTGCCTTTTTGTCTTCTTCGGACAATCCCAGGGTGGTGGCCAAGAACTTTTTACGATCTTGAATCTTGAGCATTCGCTCCTCAACTGAATTTTCAACAATAAACCGAACGATCTGAACCTCTGACGACTGTCCCATTCTATGAATTCGATCAATTGCTTGTGATTCAACCGCAAAACTCCACCATGGGTCCATCATATATGCCCTAGTAGCGCACACAAGATTCAGACCCACACCACCAGCTTTTAAACTAAGTAGCAGTATACACGAGTCATTGGTCTCTTTAAATTGCTCCAAAACTGTTGCCCTAGCTTTTTGGTTCATAGATCCATCGAAACGCAGTTGATTGTAGCCTTCTGCTTCCAACTCCTGCTCGATTTTGTCCAGAAATGACGTGAACTGCGAAAACACAACTATTTTTATCGGTCTTTTTTCTTCACAACTAGCATACAACGGTCGAAGATGATTGATCAATGCCTTAACTTTGGTCGATTGTCCCTTTCCGCGGTATCGCTTGAGCACCACTTCTTGCTCACCATTCTTGCTTTTTCGAATCACTTGGAAAATAGCGTCCGCACTGACCTGGGCTCGACAAGTGTGACATCTTGATGGTTCTCCCTTGTTCCGTTGAAACTACACATTTCTTTGTTAGCAAACATACAAACTTGGAAAATACCACGCAAACCTCACTTCAATATGCTCTAATAAACAATCCAGACACGACATGTGCCAACATTCTGTTACCGCTTGCTGCTCCACCGGGATGGGCTCAGTGCAGCAAATCGGGCATTCTTTTTCCGCACCCTGCAGAATCTGCTTCATTACTTCGCCACCATAAGATTGTATCTTCTGTTCCTGTTCGTCCTCATTTTGGTATTGGTTTAACAATTGCTTGAAATCTTGGTCCTCAAAATCGAACATACCATTACAACTGCCATTGTCATCACTTCCACTGCCAGTTGCTGTTTCATCGAGATCCCGCGGGTTATCTTTATATATAGCAGCTGAAGTGATCAAGCCAGGATGACAACAAACCTGCCGTAACCTCAAAATTTGCGTTAACATGGCACTGTAAGAAGCCATTAACGAGCCTTGTTTTAGACGAGTCTTGAACGAGCTCTTGACTCTCGCGAAAATATACTGGTACAGAGCTTCTTCGTCCCTGGAGAACTTGATGCGTTGGATTGTGATTGTTCTTGGCGGCAATTGGATTAATGGAGTGCCATCTTTCTGCTTCATGTCCTTTGTTCGTCGCAAAACAAGCGGTTCCATCACACTTTGAACAACGTTCATTGCTTGCACATATCCTTTGGATTCAAACGGCGCTGTAATAAACGCTCTCCAGAAAGAGAAGTTGTTCCATGGCTCGACTCTCAAAAACTTTACAATGGAGTACAAATCCTCCAACTTGTTCACAATCGGTGTACCAGTGAGTACCCACCTCTTCAGCGCTCTAAGGTCATAGCAGGCTTTTGACGTCTTTGAATTCCGGTTTCGAATTGTATGAGCCTCGTCCAATACGATTCTGTGGAATTTGACCCCATAGACACCAAAATATGTCAAGTCCATGTTGTCGAACCATTTTTCGTCAACCACTTTCTTCTTGCTATTCATTTTATTCTGTTTACCCAGAAAGTCTAGCAACCTGTTATGCTCCGACAACAGCGTGCCGTATGAGGTGATGAGTACATTAGGGACTTCGTGTTCTGGCTTTCCGCAGAGTAATTGCTTCAGATTAGTGCCAGTGTTTTCGCCGTAATATATCAATGCTCTGATGGTTCCGTCCTGGGATGCTGCATACGCCTCCGACTCCCATTGTGCGAGAAGGGAGATTGGCGCAACTACCAATGTGGTGTGTTTTGCAAAATCCTTTCTATCCTTGTCTTCTTCAGAGTCACCGTCCTTGTATTTGCAAGAATGGACTAATGCCATGGTTGAGATTGTCTTGCCGAGCCCCATTTCATCTGCCAGGACGCCGCCTCTCATTGATTTTTTTTGACGGGGGAAATCCAGCGACAGTTCTCCACTGTACAAATTAACGTAAAATAAATTGTTATGGTCGTTTTCAAACTCGTTATCATTAGTAGTCTCGTCATCTTTTTGTTCGTTTATATATTCATGTTGGCTCGGCCAAGAGAAGGCCTGCCAAAGCGGATGCATGATATCATCGTTGATGTCGTTTTTGCCTTCCTTCTGCATCATCCAATTCAGACCTTTCTTTTGGTAAGTGCGGAGTTGCAGCTTAAAGGTGTCTTGAGGCGGATCCACGGGCTCTAGGTGGCTATCTGGTGGGTCCGATCGTTTGTAGAGCGCATCGAGCTCGTCCTGGCCGAAATTGGTAGACTCCTCCGGCACCGGTGCACCCATGGTTTCTGTGGCCTTGACCAAGTCGGCGGTCTCTAGCGTGGGCAATTCCTGCGAATCCTTGGGCTTGATATTCAACTTGTTGAACAAGTTTGCCAGCCCGAGCTGTCTCAGTCGCATCTGCTTGTCATCGGCCGTCTCGACTGCATTGTCGTGGGTAGATGCATCGGTTGTACTGCTGAGCGATTGCGGCAGCACGTCGTTAAAGAAGGCCGACTTTAGAATGAAGCAATTGACCTGGACGACCATGTAATCGCCCAACCTTACCTTGTCGTCGGCAAGAATACCCACTGCGGAGAAATGGCACAATCCAGAATCAATGAGCACAGATGCAAACCGGGCATCCTGCTCACCCAGTCGGGCGATCTCCGACCCAGACTGCTTGACCAGGCGCACCACATAGTCCTCGGGGGTGTAGTTGGACTTGGACTTGAGCCGAATCTTGTTGCTAGGATGCACCCGTGTGACGTTCAACGGTTCGCCATATTTCAGCAGCCCCGTACCGGACCGGGTGGCGAGACATTCCGCCTGGAAGCTCCCTATGTACCGTTTCGACCACGACTTGAGAAGACACAGGCTGTTGCGGTCTACCATGTTCTCCGCAGCCGTCTCCGCCGCCGCAACCTCCTGGTTCTCTTGCTGCTGCTGTTGCTGCTCCTCCGCCACCGTGTTGAAGCTGCCATCAAAAAACATGTTCACCGCACTCTCCACGTTACCGTTGCTTCTCTCCTTCAGACGCTCCACCTTCTCGCTCTCTATCTCGCCCACGATAGATCGAACCCGTCGAGAAAACTCGCCACCAGAACCACCACCCTCCTCTTCCTGATCGCCGCTGGTGTCTGGCTCCTGTCGATGGAAGAACTTCTGTCGCTTCACCTCACGACCGTCCTCCGTCACAGCTGCCCCCATATAATGCATCTTGTAGTCCTGCACCATGCTGAATCCGCTGGTAGCCCGATGAAGCTAATTAAGCGCTGGTTGACAAATTTATCAGTCGCGTCGCGTCGGATTTTTTTTTTTTTTCCAACGCGTATATTACTCCGTTGCCCCGCCAACCCAATCCAACCCGCATTGGCTAATCTGAGGGGGGTGAGAATTGCCTTCTTTTCTAGAAAAGAAGCAAAAGCATTGCCCTCGAACCCGGGGGGATTGGCAATTGCCTCGCAGAGCTTCCTTTGCTTCTTTTCGGAGAAAAAAGAAGCCGCCGGAGGCTACACAGGGCCCGTGTATTGCCCTGCAGGCGGCCTTCTTTTCTAGAAAAGAAGCAAAAGCATTGCCCTCGAACCCGGGGATTGGCAATTGCCTCGCAGAGCTACCTTTTTTGCTTCTTTTCGGAGAAAAAAGAAGCCGCCGGAGGCTACACAGGGCCCGTGTATTGCCCTGCGGGCGGCCTTCTTTTCTAGAAAAGAAGCAAAAGCACTGGTTTGCAGAGGGGTAGGGCCACATTGCCCTGCAAAAAACATTGGTTCGCAGCGGTATACGACCCGGGGACTGGTGACAGCCTCCCCCCAGAGCTATGCATACTTTTTTTTTGCTTCCTTTCGGAAGAAAAGTAGCCGCTGGAGACACCCGCATCCCACAGATGACCTTCTAGATCTCCGCGGAGAGCCCCCGCAGACAGAGATAAGGATTTCAAAACAAATAACCGTGGCGGTGGGTAATCAGCCGCGGAGCGAAACCTGGCACGTATAGGTCTCAGAAGATATCGCATCGATGATGGCGATGAGGGCGTTTAGAGCCCCCCTAGCTATCAGACGCGGAAAAATCGAACGTTCAATTGCACGTCCATAGCAGCAGAAGAGTGGTCAGCTCAGGGAAATCGTACCGTGTGTGGATGGCCGCTGGCGCTTAGCTTGCTTGCGGTAGATAGCTGTGCATAGCTATAGCTGATTGATGTTATGCCGCACATCCCCCAATAAAAGTAAACAGTCGATCAGAGCGCTGACATAAGCGGAATAAAACAGCGGGTTTCCGTTTCGGGGTCGTCGGCCCGACCGAGCAACTGGATCGGGCTGCTTTTGTTCTCTTTCCTTCGCAACGCCGGCGATCAGGGAGTGCACTTGTTTGAGGCGCAACGTGGGGCCCGCAATGGAGGCTGCGGAGCCATCCCGTCGTTGCTGGTCTCGTGGCGTAGAACCACAGTCAACTGCTCGTGTAGTGTAGCGTAGCGTACGTAGAATGGCGTCACATTATTATGCCCATCACACCCATTGCTCATATTATGCGCTGATGCTGCAACAGACTCCCCCCTCCGCCCGGTACCATGTCGTGGGAGCCCTTATTGCAGGAGGGGCATGCATCTGTCCCGAATAGGCAGCTCGCCGGACTTATTGGCACCTGCAACGTAAATAAAGGATTCGAGTATATATAGCGGGTACGTGCACTGTTGCTGGCACCACAGGAAACAAGTCTCCCCGTGTGTTGGTATGCAGGCCACCCAGACACCGTGTTGCAGCAATGAAGTGGCCATTTCAGGCGTCGTGACTGCCAGCGAGCAGCAGTCCGTGGCAAAGCCCGAGTGGGCCCCCGTGAGCTCCTCATTCAAGCGCTACTATCTCGACCAGCTCTCTCCAAATTACGATGAGCTCCAGGCCATCCGGACCCTTGAGTCCGACTACATCTCCTTTCCCTCCCTCCACGAGAACGACCCCGACGACGACTCTTCTTATGACTATGTACACTAATTTATTTATTCCGGCTCGCTCTCTCGAGCCCTTGCACTGTCAAATACTGCCCTATCCGCGTGTGCGCTGAAAAGAAGCAAAAGCACTGGTTCTCACGACCCGGCGGATTGGCGATGAGCCTCGCAGAGCTACCTTTTTTGCTTCTTTTCGGAGAAAAAAGAAGCCGCCGGAGGCTACACAGGGCCCGTGTATTGCCCTGCGGGCGGCCTTCTCTTCTAGAAAAGAAGCAAAAGCACTGGTTCAGCCTCGCAGAGCTACCTTTTTTGCTTCTTTTCGGAGAAAAAAGAAGCCACCCGGGTCACCTAGTCAATGACGAGCTGGGACTGACGTTTCGGGGCGATCTTGTCCTCCATGAGGAGCTCATCGTTCGGAGAAGAGTAGGACGGTTTTGCAGAACGAACAATGTCCTTGATGCCCTTTCCAAAGTTGATGGTGCAGATGACGGCAAACACCAGCGTGGCTACGAGCAGGATGATGGTGAGGACCGCAAACACCGTCAGCGACGTCTTGACGGCGCTGTACTTCCACGCCTGGTGGGGTTGGTACATGCGGACCATTTTGAAGATGAAGTAGGCCAGCCCGGCCAAGTAGATGACCACCATGCACATCATGCCCACGATGGACTCCCGTTTGACGCACACCACGGCCAGCCAGAGCACAATGATCGTCAGCGGGATGACGGCGATGGTGAGCGCAAACTCCACGTCGTTGTGTCGCAGGACCACAACCACAAACTGCACCGTGAAGCCCAGGAAGAAGAAGAAGTCGAACTTGAGCAGCGTCACGTAGATGAGGTAGCACAGGTACCGGCGTTTGGAGCTGATGTCGGCCCCGACCTGCTTGTAGATGGACCACCCAAAGTCCTGGTGGATCTTGAACGTCAGCATGATCTGGGCCATCAGGGCCACTGCAATCACACACGGAATCACAATCACCAGCCGACGACACTCGTCCCATGCGTCCCAGAGCTTGAGGCGTTTGGTCGACTCCTCGATCTGGCGATATTGCAGAGCCGCATACACCAGCATGGCCATGTTGAAGAAGCACAGCCCCACAATCTGGATGGTGTTTTCCTTGCGGACAGCGTTGAAGGCCAGCACCAGCTGGTACAGGTTGGCGAAGATGAACAGTGCCAGATACGTCGGGATGGTCCGCAGATAGCTGTATTCGTGTGTGGTGGAGTAATGTCCGTACCGGTCGTTGATGCCCTGCTGGAACGTGGCCCACACTGCGCCCAGCAGCGACAGCACCGTAGCCGCTACCACAAACGTCGTCACCAAATACCACACGCTCCATTTACTGGGCCCAGACCCGAGCAGCCGTCTCAGCCTGAGCATCATGATGTCTGTAGCTACGTATGTATATATGTGAGTATCTGTAAAAAAAAAAAAAAAGTGCCAAACGATAGGCGTCCGCTTTTATACTGACGCATCATATGCAGCCTCTTTTCCACTGCTCCCCGTTGCTTTTTCTCCGTGTATCACCAGTGTGCATGACAATGCTGTGTGCGACACACCTTCGCAGCATGCTGAAACAGCCAGAGACTCTGCCCGACTCAGTCTCACTCTCATCACCAGACCCTCCGAAGCCTTCACCAGCTTATTTTTGGATATTCTGTCTCCTCCCTGTTCCACTCTAACGTCACGTGCGGCGCATTGTGGCTGTCACAGCCACTCACGCTCCGATCCCTCTACTGCCCGTTGTGGCGCAGTGGCGCACAGGCGAGGCGGTGGTGTGGCCTCCGGCGGCTTCTTTTTTCTCCGAAAAGAAGCAAAAAAGGTAGCTCTGCGAGGCTGTCACGAGTCATGTGTACCAGTGCTTTTGCTTCTTTTCTAGAAAAGAAGGCCGCCCGCAGGGCAATGTGCCTCCGGCGGCCTCTTTTTTCTCCGAAAGAAGCAAAAAAGGTAGCTCTGCGAGGCCAATCACTAGTTCCCGGGTCGTATCCCTCTGCGAACCAGTGCTTTTGCTTCTTTTCTAGAAAAGAAGGCCGCCCGCAGGGCAATCCTTATTCACCAATACCGAGCCCCATTTCCTGCGGCGTACATACGCCGCACTACTTACCGAAAGCGGAAGGGCAGCGAGTTGGGAGCAGAAAAGCAGTCACAGTCCCAGCCCTGGATGTGCCCGCCAACGCAGTCCTGGGCACGAAAAATCCAAGCACTCAGCGGGCAAAGCGAAGGCCTCCCTTGATTTTTTTAACATTCAAACACCAACGACAGAACAACAGCAACAGCACCATGGTTGTCGGTAAGAACAAGAGACTGAGCAAGGGCAAGAAGGGATTAAAGAAGAAGGTCGTCGACCCATTCACCAGAAAGGACTGGTTCTCCATCAAGGCCCCAACCACCTTCGAGAACCGTGATGTTGGCAAGACCTTGGTCAACCGTTCCACCGGTTTGAAGAACTCCACCGACGAGCTCAAGGGCAGAATCTTCGATGTTTCCCTGGCCGACCTCCAAGGACAAGAGGACCACTCTTTCCGTAAGGTCAAGCTCCGTGTGGACGAGGTCCAAGGCAAGAACCTGTTGACCAACTTCCACGGCTTGGACTTCACCTCGGACAAGCTCAGATCGTTTGTCAGAAAGTGGCAGACTTTGATCGAGGCCAACGTCACTGTCAAGACCTCTGACGACTACGTCCTTAGAATCTTCGCCATTGCCTTCACCAAGCGCATGCCAAACCAAGTCAAGAAGACCACTTACGCTCAAAGCTCCCAGATCCGTCAAATCAGAAAGAAGATGTGCGAAATCATGGTCCGTGAGGCTTCTAACGTCACTTTGGCCCAACTCACCTCCAAGCTCATCCCAGAAGTCATTGGCCGTGAAATTGAAAAGTCCACCCAATTCATCTTCCCTCTCCAAAACGTTCACGTCAGAAAGGTCAAGTTATTGAAGCAGCCAAAGTTTGATCTTGGTGCTTTGCTTGCCCTTCACGGCGAGTCCGGCGGTAGCGAGGAGACCGGCAAGAAGGTTCACAGAGAATTCAAGGATGTTGTTCTCGAAAACGTCTAAGCGCTTTTCGCTGTAATATAAAGTCAGTAGATCTGTGTTTCTTTTGAGAAAAAAAATATATTTGTAATGATTGAATATAACTCTTGTTTGGTATATTTTGCTACCGTGCTTGAAAACAAGTAAAAAAAACTACATCAGAATGTCTCCATTCTTGTCAATCAGCTGAATGGACGATCTCTGCGGTCCAGGGCCAACTCCGGTCAGAATCAATCGGCTGATTCCCTGTGACACCTTTTGGATGTACTTCTGATCAAAATCGTTAGTGTTGAACGGCTGCACCTCGGGCTTGTCTTCCCAAGCTTCATCATGTGGGAGAATGGTCTTCAGCGTGCCCAGAACAAGCTGCTCGTTCTCCTGCAAATAGTAGATGACGCAGTTTGGACCGGCATCAAACGTGTATCCGGCAATTGTCTTCCCAGCTACCTTGTTGATTTCTTCGACAATCCGGATGCACGCCCGCGAGGTGTCATTGAGATAGAAGATTGGCGGAGTCGTATCCAAGCAGCACGCGTGGAAGTTGTTGGAATCCTGCATGGTGAGGTCAGCAAACCGTTCAAAATCGCGGTCCAGAATGGCCTTGGTCATTTCCTTTTGTCGTTGGGGAACAATATTCTCCACACGATGTTTGAACAACGGTGACGTCTGGACGGTCAATTGCATTCCAGTGGTGGACGACGTTTCCTTCTTGTCTGCACTAACGACTAGAATCGCTGCCTTCATGTCTGGCCAGTGCGATTCTGGGGCAATTAGCTCGGCCTTGGAGTCAGAACCGTCGTCCTTAGTTCCCATGTTCCAGGCCACGTATCCACCGAACAGGGACCGACAGGCTGACCCGGACCCCTGACGGGCCATGACGGACAATTCCTCCTGACTGTGCGGTAGCTGGTACAATTCAGCCATAGCCTTTACAAAGGCAGCAAATCCAGCCGCAGACGACGCCAATCCAGCTGCCGTGGGGAAGTTGTTTTCAGAGACAATCTTCAGCTTGAACGCACTCAGTGGAACGGCTGATTTGTCCTGTCCCTCAATGTGCTGTCTCAATTTGCGCATCTCCCTGATCACAGTGAGCATTCTCTTGGACGCAGAAATGTCCTCCTGCTTCCCATTCAGCCACACCTCGTCTTCACCGAATTGAGAAGAGCAGGCGGCCGTAGTCACAGTTCTCAGATCATTCTGTGAAAGCGTAACCGAAATTGACGAGTTTGTGGGAAGATTAAGCGTCGCATCCCGCTTTCCCCAGTACTTGAGCGTCGCAATGTTCACTGGTGCAGTCACCGTGGCCGAATGAATAACATCCATCTTGTGTGGTCTAATTAAACTCCTTGCTTGTTTGCCCTTTGCTGGCCCTCGATCCTTTTTTCTTTCCACCCTTTCTCTCTGTCGGGCCGGTGCGGCGCCATCACAATTTCCGGGACCAGACCCGGGTGTACAGCACGGCCTCAAGAGGTAACTGTCCTTCGGGGCAGGAATTGGCCCTTGGTCGTCCTTGAGGAAGCAAGTACAGCACTTACAGGTCCATGTGTGCCCTGCGGGCGGCCTTCTTTTCTAGAAAAGAAGCAAAAGCACTGGTTCGTAGACTCGTGACAGCCTCGCAGAGCTACCTTTTTTGCTTCTTTTCGGAGAAAAAAGAAGCCGCCGGAGGCACATTGCCCTGCGGGCGGCCTTCTTTTCTAGAAAAGAAGCAAAAGCACTGGTTCGCAGACTCGTGACAGCCTCGCAGAGCTACCTTTTTTGCTTCTTTTCGGAGAAAAAAGAAGCCGCCGGAGGCATATTGCCCTGCGGGCGGCCTTCTTTTCTAGAAAAGAAGCAAAAGCACTGGTTCGCAGACTCGTGACAGCCTCGCAGAGCTACGGTTAGAAGCGGCTGGAGGCCATCTCTTCGAGCAGAAGAAATTCAATTACGATTAAGTACCGATTACATGCGCTACGCACCGGTGGCCTCGTGGATGGCCTCACCGACGCCTCTGTTGAGCCCGCCTACGACGTTCCCTGCGACTTCGTTGACTGCTTCTCCGACCACGCCGCCCACGGTGCCAATGTCGTGGACCAGGCCGTTGGTGACGTCCTCGCCGAGATTGCCTCTTTTCCTCAGGTCATCCAGTATGCCCTTGACTGTGTTTCCTGCCTCTCCAATGGCGTTTCCAACGGTTCCAATGTCGTGGACGATACCGGTGGCCACGTCCTCGCCCAGGTTTCTTGGGGCCACCTTCCCTGCGATGACGGTTGGTGCTGCTTGGGCACGAAGGGCGAACAAAGCGGTCAAAACGAGTGTGAGAGAGTTCATGCTACTGCAATTGAGGGCTTCCAACGGCCCTGTGGACGTTTATATACCGGAGGAATGCGCTCGCGTGGAATGCACACAGCACAATTGTTAGCCCCTGGCATATATCCTGCTGCTGGAGATCGATTCTGGTCGACAGGGGTGCCTCCTCTATTCGCAACACAGTGTGAAGGCGACACCGCAGACAGCCATAGAATCAATTAGACATTAAGCTGCAGCTATACATCGGACAAGGAAAAAGATGAAAACAAATTAGACACACCGTAGACACCAACCACCTGGTCAAAGGGCAATTGCAAAGCTACTCGATCCATACCACTTCGTTGGACCCAGATCGGGCAACGATCGACGGCCCGACAAAGACGGCAACTGTCAAAGGACGCTGATTCCAACCGTACCGACGCAGGGGAGCCAACAAGGAAGTCCCAAGCACGCATCATATTGCATCTGAAATTAAAGCAAGAAAAAAAAGGCTGTATAGTACTAATACGAATTAATAGTATTTGATATGCTATGCACGCTATTTGCAGCAAACTGAGCAGAAACCTCGTCGCAACACAACCGTAGACACACCGTGATGAGTATATTCGCCAGCAAAAATACCACCCAGATCCATCGCAAGCCCGTGATCACTATCGTTTAGGGGCCACCACATCCTTCAGAGTCCACCCAGGGATCCTTCGTCACCGTCTGCTGCGCCAATGTCGCTCAAATCCAGGTCCTTTGCCGCCCGGGCCTTGATTCCGGCCGGGTCTGCCAACACCGAACACAGAAGGGTGAAGATAACGGAGAGGAAGTACAAGAGAGAGTTCATGCTGTTGGGGAACTTGGCACAAGGTGAAGAGAGCAGATGTGATTTGTGAAAAAATGAGATCTGTGCCCCATATATGCACACATCTGAAACACTAGCTCCACCGCCCCTGATTCCTGAAACAGAGGGGGGGGGGAAGAGTAATAATACTGAAAATCGCGATCTTCAGAGGCCGTATGCGGGGAAGTTCGTCCAAGCCTCTCCACCTCTCACCTCTCCTTTAATTGATGCTCCTTATGTCTGTGGTACCGCAACGGGGGAGGGGGGTTTTCATAGCAGCCAATCTCATAGTATATCACATTTGCCTAGATCGGGCAGGCGATCGACCCTCTCCCAACCGCCCCTGAATCCAACCCGCGCACAGACCCAGATTTTTTTATGCAGTCCCATGTGGACATCACGTGACCGCCAAAAAAAAAAAAAAAGGGTGCTAATGGGACCCATGTGTGCCCTGCGGGCGGCCTTCTTTTCTAGAAAAGAAGCAAAAGCACTTGGTGACTTTTTACAGCCTCGCAGAGCTACCTTTTTTGCTTCTTTTCGGAGAAAAAAGAAGCCGCCGGAGGCTACACGGGGTCTGCGTATTGCCCTGCGGGCGGCCTTCTTTTCCAGAAAAGAAGCAAAAGCACTGGTGGGCCTCTTTACAGCCTCGCAGAGCTACCTTTTTTGCTTCTTTTCGGAGAAAAAAGAAGCCGCCGGAGGCTACACATTGCCCTGCGGGCGGCCTTCTTTTCCAGAAAAGAAGCAAAAGCACTAGTGCTTCTTACGGCCTGTCCTGTGGGGCGGGCGATTAGCGGGATGCCGATTCCGGGATGCCGATTTTTTTTTTCTGCCTCCTTCGAGAGGACACTTTATTATTGTGTTGTGAGAGGATGAGAGCGGATTTCTTTCTTTTTGTTATAAATTTTTCAGTACAAATCGAGAATGCCACCAAAGAAGGCTCAACCAGAAAAAAAGGTGCTCCTGGGCAGACCGGGCAACAACTTGAAGGTGAGTGGGGACTCGTGAGAGCAGGAGAGAAGGAAAAAAAGCTGACTGAAGATGTGTTTGTTAGAGCGGTATTGTGGGATTGGCTAATGTAAGTTCTGTTGTGTTTTTTTGTGAAACGATGCGGACTGTATGTGTACTAACCGGTGTTAAAGGTCGGCAAATCCACCTTCTTCCAGGCTGTGACCCGTTGTCCACTGGGAAACCCAGCCAACTATCCGTTTGCGACGATTGATCCGGAGGAGGCTCGAGTTATTGTTCCGTCCGAACGCTTCGACACTTTGTGCAGCAAATACAAGCCTGCGTCCGAGGTTCCAGCCCACATCACCGTGTTCGACATTGCCGGACTGACCAAGGGAGCGTCCGCCGGAGAAGGGCTCGGTAATGCCTTCTTGTCCCACATCCGGGCCGTGGACGCCATCTACCAGGTGGTTCGATGCTTCGACGATGCGGACATCACCCACATCGAGGGCGACGTGGACCCGGTGCGGGACCTTCAAATCATCTCGGACGAGTTGCGTCAGAAGGACATTGAATTCGCCGAAAAGCACCTGGAAGGTGTTGAGAAGGTGGTCAAGCGAGGCGGTCAGTCGCTCGAGGTGAAGAACAAGAAGGAGGAGGCCGCCACGGTGACCAAGATCCTGGAGCTGCTGAAGGACGGCAAACGGGTCTACAACCAGACGTGGACTCCTAAGGAGGTCGAAGTGATCAACGGAATGTATCTGTTGACAGCCAAGCCTATTATCTATCTGGTGAACCTGTCTGAACGGGATTACATCCGAAAGAAGAACAAGCACCTGCCCGGGATCAAGGAGTGGATCGACAACAACTCTCCAAACGACCTCTTGATTCCGTTCTCGGTCTGTCTGGAGGAGCGATTGTCCCACATGGAGAGTGACGCGGAGCGGGAGGAGGAGCTCAAGAAGCTCGGGACCCAGAGTGCGCTGCCCAAGATTGTGACGCAGATGCGCAAGACGCTGGACCTGATCTCCTTCTTCACCTGTGGTGCGGACGAAGTGCGGGAATGGACGATTCGTCAGGGCACCAAGGCTCCGCAGGCGGCTGGGGTCATCCACAACGACCTCATGAACACGTTCATTCTGGCCAACGTGACCAAGTACAACGACCTGATCGAGCTGGGCGACGAGGCCTCCGTCAAGGCCAACGGTAAGCTCATGCAGAAGGGTAAGGACTACGTTGTGGAGGACGGTGACATCATCTACTTCAGGGCCGGTGCCGGTAAGAACTAGTGTGGGCGAAGTCCCAACGAGATTTTTCTGCGTGTAAATAATTCTACATATAATTTTATTATTTCACGCTTCCCCCGCTCTCGGGCGATCAAACAGCCTTCAACGTCGCAGAAACGGTTTTGAAATAATAAACGCTGCGGCTCGTCGTTTTGTTTCCCCGCAGTGTTGATGTGTGTGTGCCGCATGCTGCTACCCAAAAACAATAATTTCTTTTTGTTATTGTTATTATTATTATCTTTCTCATGGAACTGTCCTCAAGATATAGAGATATATATATATAGTGTGTGTGTGTGTGTGTGTTTTTTTTTTGTGAGCGATCGTGCAGTGTCAGTCGCCGCATACCATCGCACATACTCACCATCGATCTAAGCATGTTAAGGTTTAATATTTCGCACATTATCCCCTTTTTTGGGATATGCACACTTCCCGTTCGGGAAACGGGGTGGGCGCCGATCGTTTTACCCGATCTGGAAGGAGAAGGGTTTCGGTTTGTAGGAGGCTAAACGGGGTGGGATAAAAAGCGGTATCGCATAGCTCAATTGAGGATACAGGGACAATGCCTTGCGGATTTCTTTTATTGGTGCATAGGGCCCCAGAAAGAAAAACGACGGGGCGTGAGAGAGGTGGGTGATGGATGATCTTGGAGGCGGTGGAGATACGGCGATGGGGTCAAACTAGAAACAGACCGCAGATCCCGGCATGTGATATAAAGGCAAAAAACAGGGGGGGAGAAATCGCATGCATATTTTCGTTCGGGATTAGTATTCGTTCATTCTGCATATTTATTGACTCGATTCGTCCTCTCCTTCTTTTTCACCAACCTCCACGACACACACATTCCTTGTTATCTTTAGTCACTCTTTCTTTCATCCACAGTCGTGAACCGTTCGTCATCATGAATAATCCGGCGTTATTATTCGTCTCCCTCCTTCTCTCCCTTTTGCATCCAGCCTTCGCTGCGCCAGCCCAGTCTGCCCAGCTCGTCAACAGCACCACCTTTGTTGCCACGGGCACCCCAATGCCGTCCCCCACGGGCACGTTCGCCGCGAAACCGACGTCTGATATCCAACCCGCTTCCCCTGGCTCCCCGCTCGCGGGCAGCTTCCTGGCTATCCCGGGGGATAACTCCACTGGTCTGAACCAGACCTATCTGACCGGAATTGACCCCAAGAACTCGAGCCATCTGCTGCCACCTGACCAAGACATCTTCTACAGAGCTCCCCAGAACCTGTCCGACTACAAGTTGGGCGAGATTGTGCGTTACAGAAACATTCCGGCCCCAACCGTGTTCAAGGGCCTCAATGGTAACTTCAGTGCGTCCTACCAGGTCATGTTCCGCAGCAGCGACACCCACGACAAGCCAATTGCCGGTATGACCACCATCTTCGTGCCGTACAACCCGAGCGTGAACAAGCTGCTGTCGTTCCAGAGCATCGAGGACTCCTCCGCCGACAAGTGCTCGCCATCCTACACCTTCCGCGACGCAGGCTCGACCGACATGTTCATCGAGGCCCAGTCGATGTGGCTGCAATCCGGACTGAACCGCGGCTGGGTCGTGAGCATCCCGGACTACGAGGGTCCCAACAGTGCCTTCACGGCCGGGAAAGTGTCCGGACACGTCGTCCTCGACTCTTTGCGGGCCGTCCTGCGCTTCGGTAACCTCACCGGCATCACCCAGGAGCCCAGGATCGCGCTGTGGGGATACTCCGGTGGCAGCATTGGAACCGAGTTTGCAGCCGAGCTGCAGCCATCGTATGCACCGGAGGTGGACATTGCAGGCGTGGCTGCAGGCGGCCTTACCCCGAACCTGACCGAAATCGCTATCCGGATCAACAAGAGCACCCACGTCGGCATCCTCTTCTCTGCCCTCCACGGGCTCTCGGTCGAATACCCAGAGTTCAAGAAGGCCATCGAGGACAATCTGCGGCCCAACATGACGGAAAAGTACATGATGGCCAAGAACATGAGCATCGACGAGGTCGGCTACTACAACAATATGGACTGGACACCGTACTTCAAGTGCGGCGAGAAGATCCTCGAGAACAAGGTCGTCAAGAAGGTGATGCAGGAGAACGGCTTCGGCGTCTTCGGCGTGCCCAAGATGCCCATGTTCTGGTACGACGGGCTGCAGGACGACATTTCGTCCTTCGACACCATCTTGGACACCTACAAAAAGTACTGCAACGCGGGCGCCAAAATCAAGCTCCACGAGGATCTGACCGCAGAGCACACCCCATTGGCCCTGCTGGGCGCCAACGATGCCATGAGCTGGCTGGTCCAGGTGATGGATGGCCACCTTTCCCAGGACGGCTGCTCCCACGAGACCTTCCTCAGCAACGCCCTGACCCCGGGCGCAATGTCTGTCTTCGGCGAGGACCTCGGCAACAAGCTCTTCCACATCATGCCACAGCCAAAGCAGCAGGTCACATAAGACCTCCCCTTCTGGTTCCCCCCCCCTCTCTCTATTGTGCTATAGACAGTGTAAAGTAATTTAATCCCATTCACTGACGCGCTACGGCTTACCCCCCCGTCGGGCCCCCGCTCGATGCATCGAGATCATTTTTTTGACGTTTTTAAGCGCCGCAACTTAGCCGCATGTGGAGGAGGGCGGCGAATATATAAACCCCTGATCTCCCCCTCCCGATCGAGCTCATCGACCTCAGACTGTCGCTTGCCCGTCACGTGGTGCTGCGAGACTCGCTGGGTGTAACAGAAAGTCAGGTCCCACAGGTGTGTGTGTGTGTGTGTGCCTCCGGCGGAAAAAGCTGGGTCACGTGGGGCTGTGAAAAGTGCTTTTGCTTCTTTTCTAGAAAAGAAGGCCGCCCGCAGGGCAATGTAGCCTCCGGCGGCTTCTTTTTTCTCCGAAAAGAAGCAAAAAAGGTAGCTCTGCGAGGCTATCACTAGTCACCGGGTCATACACTTCTGTGAGCCAGTGCTTTTGCTTCTTTTCTAGAAAAGAAGGCCGCCCTCAGGGCAATGGGCCTCCGGCGGCTTCTTTTTTCTCCGAAAAGAAGCAAAAAAGGTAGCTCTGCGAGGCTATCACTAGTCACCGGGTCATACACTTCTGTGAGCCAGTGCTTTTGCTTCTTTTCTAGAAAAGAAGGCCGCCCGCAGGGCAATGGGCCTCCGGCGGCTTCTTTTTTCTCCGAAAAGAAGCAGAAAAGGTAGCTCTGCGAGGCTATCACTAGTCACCGGGTCATACACTTCTGTGAGCCAGTGCTTTTGCTTCTTTTCTAGAAAAGAAGGCCGCCCGCAGGGCAATGGGCCTCCGGCGGCTTCTTTTTCTCCGAAAAGGGTATCTCTGCGAGTCGAGTTTGCTAATGGTATTACCTTTGATCCGCTTCGTGCCAAATAACGCATCACTGGAGTCTGGATTGCCGCATGGTGAACCGATCTATCTGGACGCTGACACCTACACTTAGATCTTAGATCTCCCCTCATAGAGAGAGGGCGGCCGACCGCAAAGACTTCGAATTGATCATTGCCCCAATAACTCAAAAAAAAACGACCTGGGTAAGTAATGGCGACCAGTTCTAACCCAGAAAAACGACCTCTGATCTCTTATATGATTTTGCCGACTCCGCACTCCATTCCGGCTCTGATTCTAATGCCAATACCGAAGCTGAGCCCGCTGCTCTTAAAATTCTGAATTAACTGCTGGACTCAACCGAATGATATTACTCGACTGTCTGTTTCTGCGGAATCTAGATTCCATCAGCCTGTTTCTGGAGGATTTAGTTCTCATCCGTCCGTGGCTCTGGAGAGTATAGCTCTCACCCTCTGATCTAGTCCTTATCGTGTTGAATATGGAAAAAAATAGGCTCTGTTCTGTTGAAGCATGCACTTAATGAAAGCCCGAACCCTGTCGGAAAAGGTCATGAACCCGATGTGAGTGGAATTTCGAACCTATTTTAATCGCTGTCGCTGCTGAATGTGCTTGCTTACTGTTCCCCTGTCCTGAAAAAGACCAGAATCCTGCCCCTGCATCACCCATTGGACGTACAGCCGTCAGCTTCTAGAAGCAAAGAAGGTAACTCTGCGAGGCAATTCCAGTGCTTTTGCTTCTTTTCTAGAAAAGAAGGCCGCGCAGGGCAATGTGCGTCCAGCGGCTTCCTTTTTCTCCGAAAAGAAGCAAAAACGGATGCCCGCAGGCCATATACGTGGGGTCAAAGAACTAGACAAGCATTAATATTACAGAACAGAAGGAGGCTACTTAGTCTTTCCGAGATGAACCTTCATCCAGGTGTAGGTGGTGGCGGGCACAAACAGACCAGCGGAGCCGGCATAGAAGGCGCACATGGAGCAGATGACACTGATGGCACCGCCAGCCTTTCCGACACGCATTCCAGCGGTTGGTTGGCTAGGGGAAATGAACTCGGAAATGGATAGAAGCAGGAAGGCGAGTGTCAGGGTCGACAGGGTCGCGATGATGGTGTAGTTTGTCCGCAGCGCGGCCAGGAGGAAGAGGAAAGTGAGCCAGCCCCAGGCGATGAGGAAGATGCCCATAGCAAAGCCGAACGCACGGTCATCTCCCTTGTAAGCCTCCTTAATTCCAAGGAATGGGAGCTGGAAGCAGGCGTAGGAGAGCCAGAAGGCTCCATAGGACGTGTGGAGGGTGCCACCAAACGAGTTTCCCACACGCATCTCCCACATGCCCGCAGCGAATTGAGCAATGCCACCCATGAATATGGCCGTGCCCATCACAGCCTGGTCAGGACCGACGCCAGAGGCTGGATTCGAGTGAGGCAGGCCAGCACCGCAGTGGTAGAGACCGAGCATGAAAGTGGTGATTGCGAAGGAATACAAGCCCAGCGGACCGGGGTTAGCCAGCTTTTGGAACTCGGGCTGCAGCACCTGCGACACCAATTGGTGGTTAGGCTGGGTGTCACCAATGTACATTTGCGGTTTATGTTCTGGAGAGTGTTGAGGAGCGACACGGGTGCCTGCCTCAGTGTGGCCACTGTTGGTGTCGACTGGAGGAGGGAAGGAATGATCGGAGCTCATCTTCTTTTATTAACCAAAAAAAAAAAAAGTTGAATAAATAAAAAAAATTTTTTGGGGGGGAGAGTTCACTGGGGATTCTGGGGTATCTATATATACTTTGGGGAGATTAGGGTTTGTAAGCGGCGGAGATGAAAATTAGAGCTTGTGAGACAGCAGCAATAGTGATTTTCCTCACCTGATGCTCAATGGGGGAGCGAGAGAGGGGGATCTGTGGGAAAGGTTACTCGATTGGGCGTTTCTGGTATAGGACTGGCATCGGATCAGTCCAATCGGGCGTAAGGAGCACTTGCTTTTTCTTTTTGCGTTTTTGGGGCTTTAGGTGCAAATTCTTTTTTTTTATGCTGGTGATGCTCTCAGTTTGATTCAGTTCGGGTAAACGGACTCCACTTCGATCTACGGCGGGGCATGGATTTTTTTTTTTTTTTCTTTTGGGGAGAGGAATTTTCATAGAACCAGCTGGTGGTGGAGGATAGGACGCAGCGGGGTGTGTGCAACGAAGACCTCAGAATGATTACGATGGGACGCTTGTTGAGGAACGTTCCTTCAATCGACTTTGTGTGCATTCTTTGTTTGGTTGGTGTCTCAAACTGTAAAGGATGCGGCTGGTTACCTAACTAGCTTTTTTTTTTTTTTTTTCATGGTACGTCAGTACCCGGGTTTGTTTACTAATTTTTTCGTGCAGAGGGCCAATGACGAGATCAACCATATTGGAGCCCCTCCATGGACATATTATTGAAGATTGGTGGGTGCTGTTGTTTTGTTTGGTTTTCCCCTTGAACCGGATAGACGGCTACCAGTTGGGGCGAAGATCCGTCTGTCCGCGGATGCAAGGCATTGACAATCCGCCCACTAAGGGTACAGTTTGAGTTGAGCAGTCCCCTGCCAGCCACGAGACAGGTGTGCGTAGCCTCGGCAGCCATCTTGCCAAGCACACTCTGAGTGCCGGACCCATCCTGGGGGAGTATCGGCTAATGCCGTTGCAGCTTGTTTCATCCAGTATAGCTGTTGATGCACAGGAGAAAAAAAAAAATATTAACAATAATAATAATAAAATAAACAAAAAGGTACGTATTACACATGATTGGTCATCGTCTGTGTTCCCCACATCAGGGGGGAGGAGACGGCCAAGAGAAAAGGTGATCTACTTGGATACGATCATTGCTTAATCCTGTCGATTACTATGGGTGCGTGTTGTGCATCCCAGTCTAATACGTAGCTACCACTGCTACTACTATTGCTATGCCCGTCGGAATCCCGGTCGGCATCCCGCCACGGGGTTTGAAAAAATAAAAGAGAAGGCAAATGCCCGTTGATAGTGTGTGTCTCCGGCGGCCTCTTAAGGACTGCGAGGCTTGGGTGCTGAGTGGTGCCTCCGGCGGCTTCTTTTTTCTCCGAAAAGAAGCAAAAAAGGTAGCTCTGCGAGGCAAGCACTGGAAAAGAAGGCTGCTCGCAGGGCATAAGCGTAGCTCTGAGAGGCTGGAAGTCACGGGATGGTAGCAGCTCTGCGGGCCAATTCCAGTGCTTTTGCTTCTTTTCTAGAAAAGAAGGCCGCCCGCAGGGCACAAGCGTAGCTCTGAGAGGCTGGAAGTCACGGGATGGTAGCAGCTCTGCGGGCCAATTCCAGTGCTTTTGCTTCTTTTCTAGAAAAGAAGGCTGCCCGCAGGGCACAAGCGTAGCTCTGAGAGGCTGGAAGTCACCGGATGGTAGCAGCTCTAAAGAAAAAAGGCTGCCCGCAGGGCACAAGCGTAGCGCTGGGAGGCTGGAAGTCACGGGATGGTAGCAGCTCTGCGAGCCAATTCCAGTGCTTTTGCTTCTTTTCTAGAAAAGAAGGCCGCCCGCAGGGCACAAGCGTAGCTCTGAGAGGCTGGAAGTCACACCGGATGGTAGCAGCTCTGCGAGCCAATTCCAGTGCTTTAGAGTGCCACCGACAGGGCAATTCCCAGCTCAGCGCCGTCACGTGGTGCCACCAAACTTCCAGTGCTTTTGCTTCTTTCCTGGAAGAAAAGAGCAGGCCCCTCAACCCAGCGTCATTTAAAGCCCGAAAAGCTCGACATAGTCACGTGGTACCACGAGAACCGGCGCGGCAGATAGCGCGTTTTATTGTGAGCCGTGC
The DNA here is from genome assembly GCA_030674225.1 of Blastobotrys terrestris. Lineage (NCBI taxonomy): Eukaryota > Fungi > Ascomycota > Dipodascomycetes > Dipodascales > Trichomonascaceae > Blastobotrys > Blastobotrys terrestris. The sequence goes on along the minus strand of JAJLUR010000022.1, from coordinate 13,242 downwards.
GGCGCAGGGTGGATTTTTTTTTTTACTACTATTATTTATTTAATTTTCCAAAGGTGGATCTACTTTTTTGAGGTGCCAAAATAAAACAGGGGAGTATACGGCAAAAGAGGCAAAAAACATGCTGGTGTACAACCGATTCGTAGCACGGCTCAGTCCCCGGGCTATCAGGACCACCACATCATCCTTCTTCTCCACCAACCGCTGTCTACACAACAACGAACAGTCCAAATCCTCTTCTTCGATTGGGAGAAAGTTAGACGCCGGTCCACCATCAGGGACAGCAGATGGTAAAGGAGCCACGCCGACACTGCCACAGCGGTTCGTGGGCTCGCTGCCACCCGCGATGCGCCCGTACGCAGAGCTGATGAGACTGGACAAGCCCATTGGAACGTGGCTGCTGTACTCGCCGTGCACTTGGTCGGTGGGCATGGCCGCCTACACCACCGGGGCCCCGGTGGTGCACACTGCGGCGACGCTGGGGCTCATGGGCGTTGGGTCCCTGATTATGAGGGGCGCTGGCTGCACCATCAACGACCTGCTGGACCGCAAGCTGGACTCGCAGGTGGAGCGGACGGTGGACCGACCGATTGCGTCCGGCGCAGTGTCGGTGCCACAGGCGGTGACGTTCCTGGGTGCGCAGTGCTTCGCTGGGCTCGGGGTGCTGCTGGCGCTGCCCAGTGACTGCTTCTGGATCGCCAGCGCGTCGCTGCCCCTGATCTTCGCCTACCCGCTCTTCAAGCGCTTCACATACTATCCGCAGGCGTGGCTCTCGCTCTGCTTCACCTGGGGCGCGCTCGTGGGGTTCCCGGCCATGGGCGTGTGGCCGTGGGCGACCATGCTCACCCTCCACGGCTCTGCATTCGCGTGGTGCATGACCTACGACACCATCTACGCCCACCAGGACAAGAAGTTCGATGTGGCCGCCGGGATCAAGTCCACCGCGCTCAAGTGGGGGGAACGGACCAAGCCCATTCTCCGCAAGATCTCTGTGGCCCAGATCGCCCTGCTCGGCTCCGCTGGCGTGCTCAACTCAATGGGCCCGGGCTTCGTTGTGGCCACTGCGCTAGCGTCCTATAGACTCTTTGACATGATCCGCCGCGTAGACTTAGACGACCCCAAAGACTGCTGGAAGTGGTTTGTCGAGAACATCAACACCGGCCACGTCATCTTCGGTGGCATCCTCGCTGACTACGCCCTCCGTCTTTTGGGTCTATGGTAATCTATATTTCCCCTATCCACCCATAACCACCACCACCAGGGGTGTCACGTGTTCAGCCGGAATTCAATCGATATCGAAAATAAGCTTGAACACGTGATTGCGCAGGAAAAAAAAATGCCCTGCGGGCGGCCTTCTTTTCTAGAAAAGAAGCAAAAGCACTGGTGGAGGTTTCGTAGCATCACATGATGGCGCTGAGTTGAGTATTGATTGCCCTGCAGGTGGCTTTCTTTTCTAGAAAAGAAGCTGCGGAGGCAATTGCCGTTTTCACAGCACCCCGTGACTGCCAGCCTCGCAGAGCTACCTTTTTTTGCTTCTTTTTCGGAGAAAAAAAGAAGCCGCCGGAGGCAATTACCCCCCTCCTTCGTAGCACCCCGTGACTACGAGCCTCGCAGAGCTATCTACCTTTTTTTTTTTTTTTTTTTGCTTCGTTTTACGGCCCACTGCGGTGGATTGGCTCTATGGAGATCGATTGTGCTTATGTGATTTTACAGATCGTCGAATTTGGAGATTCCCTGGACTGTCTTAGGCTTCTGCTTCTTCCCTGGCGTGTCCTTGTGCTTCCGCTTGTTAGAAGCCGCTTTGACGTGTTCGGGCTCGGGCTCAGGCTCGTCGTCCAGCTCGTCGTGCTTCTTCCACAGCTTCAGGGAACCCAGGTTAGCCGTGCTCAGTCGGTATTCGTGATCAAGGTCCAACATGAACACGTCCTCGGTCTCGCTGTGGACCCATTGGGCCTGTCTGTCGATTCTGCTCGCCTTGACGTCCAGCTTGCGCACCACACCGTCCGCCCCGCCGGCAAAGACCTCGTTATCGTCCTCTCCGGCAATGATGCAGTCGATGCTTCCGTCGCCGAGTCGGATTCGTTGCTGCTGGTCCATCAGGTACTCGTTGTTCCAGATTGTGACCACGCCCTCAGACATGCCGAACACTGACCGTCGTTCGGATGCACAGCACCCGCTCATCACCTCGTCCTCCTGGTCCTCACTCTGCGTGATAACCCCCTTGCGGATGTCAATGTGAGCCACCGTGCTCGACCCACCGGTCACAAAGTGGTACCTGTTTTTGTGCGGTAGGTCTACAATGCATGATAACGTATCCTCGTGAACACGCTTGAAGTGGTGTGTCCTCTTCATGGTCCGCTGGTCGTAAATAGACAGGTTTCCGTCGTCGTCTCCTATGGCTACAAAGGCCTCGTTTACAACCATTGCGGACGGATCTGAGTCCATCTCATCTCGGTTCTTCGCCGCCACCTTGCCATTCTCCGCCCTGGCTTTCTTCAGCACCCTGTCTGTGCCAGCTGAGAAGATGTGCTCGCCCGCATGGTCGTACCCAATCGTCCGGACACTGCTCTTGTGGCGTTTGGTGGTCCAATTCTCAACTATGCTGCCTGTTTGGTCGTATGTCTCCGCACACACCTGGCCATTGGCCGTGCCGGTGACAAATTGTGCCCTCGACGGGTTGAACGCTACGCAGAAAAGGTAATCGTCTTCAAATTCCTTTTCAAACAGTGGCTTTTGCACCTTCATTCTCGTCGGCGTTGCTAGATAAGATTGTAATGGTGAAATTTATCAAATTTTTTGCCGGGCCGGTGCGGCTCGCACTGGTAGTGACATTTTTTTTTTTTCATTTTCAGCCACGTGCACTGCCACTTCCTCCACACAAGGTCTGAAGTTTAATGGAGGTTGTTCAACGTTTGTTGCTTGGTCGTCGTCTTGATTTGCTGTTTCTGGGCCTGTTTGAGAATATATGTGCATATGTGTGCAATTGTATTTCACCTCTTTGTGACCACCCACTGTGTGTAGAAACGATAATAGATGTGCATATGCATACTCATGCTCATAGTACAGAGAAATCCAGACAAATAATAAAAAAAAAATAAAGTATTGAAAGACCTACTATTCGTAAAAACAAGAAAATAAGAAAACGCTTAATAAGATCAAAAAAAAAAAAAAAAAAAAAAAAAAAAAAAAAAAAAAAAAAAAAAAAAAAAAAAAAAAAACAACTTATTTTCAACTAGCTAAATATTCATAGCCACAGCGATGGACCCTCCAATGAATGCAAATCGATTGCGCGCCGCACCGGCCTCAGCCTCGCAAATCCCAGCCGTGTGGAAACCCGATAATTTTTTTTCCGGTATGGAAAACGCATAGCGTAAATCCAGTACCAACAGCAATTTCACCTGTGGGTCATATATATATGCCGAGATTTAATTTTTTATTTTTTCTTTCCCTCCTTTGCTGTTGGATAAAAAAGAGTTTCTTATTTGGAACCGTACTGCAATTGTTAACGAGGGTTGCCGCTTGACAGTTCATAATAGTTTTTCCCTCGAATCGAGGGTTGTTTTTTTCAAAAAGGAATAGATTCAGTGTGTTATCTTGGTCAGATAAAGAGAAAAAGATCATGGCAAATATTGCTACTGAAAACAATAACAATGTTGAGAGCACGTTCTTCAGTAGACGGGGCTCGTTGTGCTACGAGTCGCTGGACTCAGTGAGAACGCCGGTCTCAGCTAACAATGACCGAAACCACCATCGCTGGACAGATGAAGAGTATTATCATCTCTCCAAGAAGATGGTGGGCGATGCTTTCCGCGAACGGATTGAATCGATTGACCTTGATACCTGCCATTCAGGTAGTGAAGATTCATTCTTTGTGGCCGACTTGGGAGTCATCTATCGGCAATACGTCCGGTGGATGAAGCATCTGCCACGAGTTGAACCCTTCTACGCTGTGAAGTGCAACACGGACAGCCGGGTCCTAAGCATGTTGGCCAAGCTAGGACTCGGGTTCGATTGCGCTTCTAAGAATGAGTTGACGACCATTCTTAATCTGGGTGTAGACCCTTCAAAAGTCATCTATGCCAACCCCTGCAAGACTCCATCGTATCTGAGATACGTCGGGAGCGAGACTCGGGTCAAAATGATGACTTTTGACAATTCTGATGAGTTGCACAAGTGTAAGCGCTTCTTCCCCAATGCGCAATTGCTTCTGAGAATCATGACAGATGATTCCACCTCACTGTGTCAACTGAGCGTCAAGTTTGGTGCTTCTATGGAGGCCACCAAGCCCTTATTACAACTTGCAAAGGAATTGGACTTGAACGTCGTCGGTGTCGCCTTCCACGTGGGCAGTGGTTGTGCCGATGCCAACGTGTTTACTGATTCCGTGAAAAATGCTCGACACGTTTTTGATCAAGCTAAGGAATTGGGGATGCCCGAAATGACCGTATTGGACGTCGGTGGTGGATTTGAATCGGACAATTTCGAGCATTGTGCTAACGTCCTGAACAATGCCCTGGGCGATTATTTCCCACAAACTGACAATTTGCGGATCATTGCTGAACCAGGCAGGTACTTCGTCGCTACCGCCTTCTCCTTGGCTACCAATGTCATTGGCCGACGTTGGGTAGACCAGAATGCCTGTCGAGCGATGGTTTATATCAACGACGGGGTATATGGTAATCTTAACTGTATTATCTATGACCACCAGAACCCGGTTCCAAAGGTATTGTCATACAATGGGGATGACAGACAATTCCTCCATGGAGCGGATGATATGAACTGCCAGGGTAAATATGAAATTTCCATGTGGGGCCCTACCTGTGACGGGTTGGATTGCATCACTAAGGGAAGCAACTTACCTGTAGCCGTGGACGTTGGAGATTGGATCTATTTCGACAATGTTGGCGCATACACTTTGTGTGCTGCTTCCGGGTTCAATGGGTTCGATACAAACAAGACCGAAGTGGTCTACGTTTGTTCTGATTTTCGTCCTAAGGATGTTTTGAAATAAACATGTAAAACGAATACAATTGGGCATTTTGTACGAGAAAAGAATAACCATGCCATTCCTGTAAAAATGAGCATAATTTGTTACTACAAAAAAAAAAAAAATTCATTACAGCAGAACACGCATGCGAATGATTTTTCAACTAATTCATTAGTCTACAATCTAGTTCTTGGTCTTTGGGACCTTCTTAGTGATGGTAGTGGTCTTGAGGTTTGGTGGCAAGGAGTGGATCAACTTCTTGGCCTTGTCGTTGTCCTTGACAGCAAGAGTGTAGATGTTCTTGGAACCTCTAACCTTGAACTTGGTAGGACCAGCGTTCTTCTTGATGACAGCAGAAGTGACGTCCTTTCTTCTGGCTAATTCGATAAAGTACTTGATATCCTTAACTTCGACCTAACAACTCATATTAGCGTCTAATTGGTCCCCATTCTGCGTCCGTATACCACTTACTGGCATTGCTATTTATTCCGAGTGGTGGTTTTTGGCAGAAAAGCTCGAAAAATCGTTCGTATTGGCCCAGAGTCGTTCGTTGTTCTTCTCGGGCGAGGTTGGGACTTTCCTATTAGGGTAATAAACCCTAATTTATAAAAACCCTAAGGATTCATGCGGCTGCTAGTCACGTGGACGCTCTATGGTGATACATATATAGATGAAAGGCTCATCTTAGTTTGGAAAGAAGGAAAACGGAATTGCTACTAAGTATTTAGAGAGAGAGAGAGAGAGAGAAAAAAAAAAAAAGGAATAATGCACCGTTAATATAAAACTTCGCAAGCGTCAATGAGGTTACGATATTCATAGTTGTATGAGTCTCTTTTCGCACAGATATCTTAACGTAATATATGCATACACTAGATATATACATAGTTAACTTAGTAAAACTAGATTGTTCCCGGGGCGCAAAATGAAGCACACAAGCACAATTGAATAACAAATTAATTCTCTCTATATAAAAAGAAATTCCTGAAAATCATCAATTGTGAATTCGCAGAAATATAGTCAACACCCTTCAAATGAACTCTATACATACTTTGCTGAACAACCTCATGTTTGCTAAATGCCATATTGTTTGAATCAAGTTTATTTCAACTTGGATATCGCTCAGAATTCATGTTCTTAGCGGAAATGCGCTTGGGGTACTAGAATAAAAGCAACCCCACTTCCTTTCAAGGACTCCTAATAAAAAAAAAAAAAAAAAAAAAAGTGCATGCTATTAATCACCCACAAAATTCAAAAGCATGGCATAGTGGGCTTTGGAATATGAACATTCCATTTAATTTCACAAATTTTGCCGACCCTTCCAGATACCTCCATAAACAGTAAGGTAATCTAATACAAACATATACGAGATGAGCAATACAGGTATCCACCGAAATTAAACAAGATGATTAATATAACAGGACCAACTGAAGTAAAATCACTCCATAAGCAAGGACAAAGATACAACCTCACGTTAGGAGAAAAAAACAAACTAAACAAAAAGAAAAATTTCCAGTTCGTTTGCATTTAAATTTAGTCCTACGTTCTGTTAAGCTAAACTTATACACACACTTAATCCCACTGAGTTTAATCCTGTAGCATGCGAATATTTGTAGAGAATTCTTTAGGGACATTAGAGCAACTGATAAAAAAGCAATAATCTTGTACAATCTTAGTCAACTACTTGTATACACAAATAGGAAAACAATATAAATACCAAGCCATGTATTGGTGAATAGCTCCTTCGCCACGAAGAGTTAGTTATGTTGAAAAAAAATTCTCTTGCTATCTATCTTCTCTCCGCTTCGAGAGTATTCTCAGCGCCTATTTCTGATCAAGGTTCCAGCGTTCCTTTTGGGCTCATTGCCAACAAACAGGGTGAGCCCTTGATTGACGGCAAAACGGTCTCAGTAAAACACGAGGATGGCTCACTTTGGATAGAATCGGACGTTGAAGAAACACCATCTTCTCCATTCACCGGTGTCGCAACATATAATGGAACAGTCAGTGACGTGAATACTCCTGACACTCAGCTGTCGATCCATCCTGATGGTAAGCTCGTCATGGCTCAACAGCCAAAAAACACAGCAAAGTTCAGCATTAAAGACCAGGCGCTAGCCGTAAATGGTACAAAAGAAGCCATTGCTTGCCCGTCTGAAGCTGATCGCGAGAGGTTCCAATTGTATTGGTCTACAAAATGTGCCGGGGGAATCAATATTGATCTCCAAACTTTTTCAACGGGAATCAACATCAAGCGCGAATCCAAGATCGAAAGCCCATTGACTAAGTTGAATGGCAGCGCTCAAGGTGAAGCTGTCGGTCAAATTGAAGGACAAGCTCAAGGCCAAGGAGGGAATGGTACCAATTCCCAAGATCAGGCTAATCATGGGAATAATAACAACGGAATAAGCATCTCTAATAACAACGGTGGAGGCGGTCCAAAGATGGTACGTGTTTTCAACCGTAAATCACATTTGGGGGGCCAAGCTGAAGGAGAAGCCACCGGCCAGATTGAGGGCCAAGCCCAAGGACAGAATAGTAATGGTACAAATGTACAAGATCAAAACAACCGCGGAAACAACAATAATGGTGTAAGTATCGAAAACAGCAACCAGGGTCCCGGGAAGAAAGGTTTCAAGATTTTTGTAAATCGCGAGGATTTGGAAGCTGACCGCAAACTGAAGGAAGCCGAGGTGGGAGGACAGGGCGAAGCTCAGGGCAACGGTCAGTTGGAGGTGCAGGCCCAAGGACAAAAATCAAACGGCACTAATGTCCAATCCCAAGAAAACCGCGGGAATAATAACAACGAGGTGGGAATTACTAACAGCAACAATAACCACAATAACACGCTCGTGAGACGTACCGCTCCTTTGAGAGCGGAGGGGGAGGCTCAAGGTGAAGGAGTTGGACAGATTGCGGGACAAGGACAGGGACAGGGCTCTAACGGCACGAATGTTCAAACTCAAGGAAACAGTGGAAATAATAATAATGATGTTGGGATTGCCAACAACAATGGCGGAGAGTCATTCCTGGATATCGTAAAAAGAGTATTACTGGAGATTCAATGAAAAAAAAACAACAAAAAATCTAACTCTGAGTAGTGTTTATACATAAAACAAAACAAAACAAACAAACAAAAATAAGGAAATTGATTATCCACACCCAATGATTATTTCTCTAAAGACTCGGGGTAGCTTGCCAGAGGCATATAATAACACAAGGTTTTATAAATAATCTATAAATCAATATCACGGCGTATTGCTTCCGTAATAACAATGAAGTGTGGGATGTAGAACTTCTACTGATTAACTTACAGCTTTAAGGATACATCTAGAGCAAATAACTTATACCAATAAGTTGGCCGAGAAAGATAAACCGTGAGAAATCAAATTAATTAGTAAGAGTAAATATTACTGGGAACATTAGTCGTAACTGGTCAAAATATCGTTAAATAATGAGATGAGGTTTTCAACACCTTTCAAACTGTCTGTATCCGGACCATCTTTAGGAGTATATTTTGTGTGAGCCAAATCAATCAGTTTGACATTATATAAAGGCATGATTTGGGAATCTTCATCTTCGTCAGAATCTGACGCCTCGTCCTGATAATTATTTTCGGCCGCAGCATTGCCCTTCACTAGCTTCTCCTCAAACGCATGGGGATCAGCCTCATAGATAATCATGATGCTTGCAGACTTCATTCGGATCTCAGTTCTATTAAGGATGCCAAGAACATAACCCAGCTCCTGTAGGATACCAGTAAGAAGAGCTATTATTTTCCCTTCCTCAATTGAACTGGGAAAATACTGCTTCAAGCCTTGTTTAATGGTCTCAGGAGTCATTGACCGACCAAATGCTTTATCGTAAAACGTGCGGTCCTTGGTCGCTGGATCATATAAATTCATGCCAGCAATGCGCATATGCAAGGACCCACTAGTAGTCTCGGCGGAAACCTTGTCCAGACGGATCCTTTTGTCTTCATCAGCGGATTCGTCCCATAAAACGGACCCTAATTTAATGTCTATAACATTTGGCTGCGTGAAACCATGCATCATGTTTTGCAGAACCAAGTTGAGGGGTTCATTCTTATTAGTCTGTACGATTTTGTCTATCTTGGATTGTTCTGTTACGATATTGCACTCTTCAACAATGGTCTCGTGATTGGACACTTGCTGCTCGGTCAAAGTGCCCATATAGAGAGGAGTAATCTGCAGCAACTCTTCCAGCTGAGGCAAAGCAGAGATCTGTTCATAAAACTCGACTTCCTGAGCTTTTGCCTTTGGCTTTATAAACAGCTCCCCAGTGGAATTCTGTAGCACGCCATCGTGGCCTGCCGCTTGTATTGCAGCTGAATACATTTTTTAAGTGTGTGAATAACCTTTCACCTCGGACCCCACTCCCAACCCGACACCAATCTATTATGACTGAAAGCTTTCTTAATCGCAACACCAAGCACCTCATTCTGGCCTTTGGGGGCATTGTAGCCGTAGCCAGTGTGCTTGCCATCACTCTGCCGTGTGGCAGCTGTTCATTTGGCTCCAGTAAAAAGCCTCTGAGTCCTGAGAAGAAGACCAAGACTCCCCCCGGCTCACCAAAATCCTGGACTGACGAACAATTGAAGACTTATCTTGCCGAACGATATGTTTATCCCCCAGAAGACCTCGAACACGACCAGGTCGTTGAACTAGTTGAAAGATACATTAGCCGTTCTTAATATATGATTAGTGCTGTATCGCACTCTTGTCCGTGTAGTGGGTGTCCAACGGACGCAATACACAATCCAGCTTTAGGAGTCATCTCTCCAGATTCCGGAGTAGAGCTAAAATTGCCTCCGGCGGCTTCTTTTTTCTCCGAAAAGAAGCAAAAAAGGTAGCTCTGCGAGGCTATCACTACTCCCCGGGTGGTATACCTCTGCGAGAAAGTGCTTTTGCTTCTTTTCTAGAAAAGAAGGCCGCCCGCAGGGCAATACTCAGACCCCGTGTAGCCTCCGGCGGCTTCTTTTTTCTCCGAAAAGAAGCAAAAAAGGTAGCTCTGCGAGGCTATCGCTACTCCCCGGGTGGTATACCTCTGTGAGAAAGTGCTTTTGCTGCTTTTCTAGAAAAGAAGGCCGCCCGCAGGGCAATACGCAGACCCCGTGTAGCCTCCGGCGGCTTCTTTTTTCTCCGAAAAGAAGCAAAAAAGGTAGCTCTGCGAGGCTATCGCTACTCCCCGGATGGTATACCTCTGTGAGAAAGTGCTTTTGCTTCTTTTCTAGAAAAGAAGGCCGCCCGCAGGGCAATACACAGACCCCGTGTAGCATCCGGCGGCTTCTTTTTTCTCCGAAAAGAAGCAAAAAAGGTAGCTCTGCGAGGCGGTCAGTGTTATTGCCCAGTTAACTAGACACACAACGAGATTAGATAGCGGTGGAATGCAAAAAATGATATTCACCTATATAGCTAGAGGAGAAGCGGCGGGATTAATACAGGAAAAAGCCTTTGCTCCTTCCAACAGATGCACGGTGGCTATATAATGGTAATAGATGCCACCAAACACGGAGATATGCCACAGATTGTGGGACATTCCGAAGTAGTCAAACACGCCACCGGGACACCATCTTTCAGGGATGAGGAAGGAATAGAAAACGACGCCGATGAAGTAGCACGCGAGCGACTTGAACACGGGGAGATGGAACATGAACGTTTCAATGAGCCCATGGTAATATGCAGCATGGAAGAACCCGAGCAGACCAGCGACGGCGAAGGAGACGAAGAAGAGGACACGCTTGAGCCGGAACTCCCTTCGATCGAACGAAGGCATCCAGGTGAAGAATGCGCCGCCAATGCCACAGCCAGCTGTCACGACCATGTAAACAGTTCGGGCAAAGGAGTTGCAGTACAATGCAGTGTATTCGGTGGTTAGGATGGACGCCGCGATGAGGACTGTGATTCCGGTGTAGTCCACACATGCGAAGTTTTGCTTCGTTCTCACCCGGGAGATTGCCGAAAACGTGTGCCAGATGGTGGAGAACACCAGACACTTCATTGCCGCCACGAGGAAGACAATCAGGGTGATCTTGTCCATGGCGGACGAGTTTCGCCACGACAGAGTTGTGGGCAGATGGCAGAACGCCAGCCCGAGCATGACGAAGAAGCCCAGGAGATGCGTCCAGATGTTGCACGTCTCGTTGTGCACCTGCACCATCGAGCACACGCAGTCTCCGTACGTCTTGGAGAACCGGTAGCCGCGGATGATGTATGGGTTCTCCCTCCATTGGAGCGGGAGCTCGTCGTACGTCAGCAGCCGGTGGGCAGCCGACTTGAGCGCTGCCTGGACGCCAATCGCCAGCCTGCCGTCCATCGCCTCGAAGCACGTGGCCTCGACGTGGGCCAGCTTTTCTTCCAGATAGCGCAGCCCGTCCGTGATGGCGGTGATGGTGCTGCTCTGGTCTGCACCACCAAACCCGTGGTCGAGCTCCGAGAGGCTGTTGTATCGTCTCTCCACCACCCTCAGCATGCTCTCGGCCCGTTTCCAGCCCTCCCCGATGACCTCGTCTCGAACCTCCCGCAGGATGTCGTAGGTGTGGTGGAAGTTTTCGTCCACCTGGCCGAGCTTCTGCAGCCCAAACTCCTCCAGCTCGTCCAGCCGGCCCTCGAGCGTGTAGAGGAATTTGTCGATCTTGGCCAACACGCTGTCCTGTCTGTCGTCCTCACCATCACGCCTCTCAACCGCCACGACGTCTTTTTTTTCACGCTCCTTGTTGCTGTTGTTGTTGGAGTCTACCTCGACGGTACCGACCCGTTTCCGTAACTCTGTAGTAGTCGACATAGGGGGAGTATCTCTTCTTCTTCTTCTTCTTCCACTTCAGCACAACCAGAAAATAAGTCTCACAACTACAAGCGTATATCCATATATATATATACAACACCCTGTAGCAGTCTCTTGTTCCTGGAGCGTCCGACCTTGCTTATATCCATTCAAAAAGGGGTCCGGCCTGTAGATCAGATCTTATACTTTTTTTTTCGCGGCACTCCATCCGGTCCGAAACAGCTGCAAAAGCCGCAACAGCCCCAGCGCGCCGCGAAACCACAAAAATCGCGTGCGCGCGAAAAGTCCCAAAACGGCAAATGAACGACCAGCCGAGTCGGGAAAAACGTGATTGCCCCACTGCTGGAGTGCCACTACTACTATATATTCCTGGGAACGTGGTCGTACGCAGAGCCCGATGGGTGGGTGGCAGCCGCGAAACCGTTTTTTGGGGGGCCCCAGCAGCTGCAGTAGCAGCCCACGTTGCTGATGAGCCCCACGCGGGCGCCCAGAGAACCAAACTGTGTCGCAACAGAGCCAATGGGGCCCTCAGGCCCACGCTCCGTTGGTCTATATTGCAACAGACATTGATAGTAGATAGCGTAGTGCGGGGAAAGGGGGGAGAGGTGTCTGGGTGCACTCTCCGACGTTTCAAAAGACTATCATTGCAACTCTGTGTGGGATATGACGTATCATGGCCTATGCGGTGTCCAGGTGGGGTAGGGATGCTCGATAACCGTTGGCCCTGGCGCATATTTCACATGGGCGTCCCTATCTTCCACGCCTGGAAAGTCTTCCTCGAGCTGTCGATCGTAGCAGCTTTTGTGGGGTGCATTGGCATTTTGAAACATCCTCAGAGTCTAGGCTATAGTGCACTCCAGTTAGTGTCTGCACCCATCTCCTGTGTTGTGTGCTCCCGGAGGAGCGGAGGCTCTTCAACTCTGTAGTCGTAGCGTAGGTACGCTCGTCAAAGACACGCCACCCCACAGCTGTGTTGGATGTGCTATGCATAGTCTAGCTACTCCAATCGCATAAGTTTCGAAACGGCGATTGGCCAGATCTCCACCACTTTTGAAGATCGCGAGCCGGATCCGGTAGTCCAGGGCGGCCATGTACCCTCCGGCGGCTCTGTCTTTATGCGAAAGAGCCAAAGACCGAAGCTCTGTCCGTGTCTCCGCTCTGCGAGGCTATCACCACTCCCCGGGTGGTATACCTCTGTGAGAAAGTGCTTTTGCTTCTTTTCTAGAAAAGAAGGCCGCCCGCAGGGCAATCAGACCCCGTGTAGCCTCCGGCGGCTTCTTTTTTCTCCGAAAAGAAGCAAAAAAGGTAGCTCTGCGAGGCTATCACTACTCCCCGGTCGTACATCTCTGTGAGCAAGTGCTTTTGCTTCTTTTCTAGAAAAGAAGGCCGCCCGCAGGGCAATACACGGGCCCTGTGTAGCCTCCGGCGGCTTCTTTTTTCTCCGAAAAGAAGCAAAA